>CM021110.1:163786353-163931353 GCA_007115665.2 Sequoiadendron giganteum | reverse complement strand
AATTATATAACCATAAACATAAATTTGATAAAAGCTAATTCTTCATTCTAATAGTTAATATTATCCATACATTATTCATGTTTCATGTTGTATCATATTTCTAATTATTTATATAAATATATTAGTCCAATAATAAATTTTAGTATATAATTATAAAAGAATAAAAATGAATTTATGATTATAAATGATGATAGTAAAAATTTAATTATTTAAAATACCTATTAAAAAATTAATCTGAACACTTATATATAATAAAAATAGTTTTAAAATATTATCAAAAATAAATTATTTATTATTCTAATATTTTAAGAAATAATTAAATATAGCCTACAATTATTTATTTAATCACTTATATTTTATATATTTAACTATCAATAAACTCTATATATCTATATATTTATCTATATGTTTCTTAATATAAAATTTGAATATTTTTCTTTAATAATACATTATATGCAATAAGTCAATATGTAAAACATAATTCAAGTTAAAGATTAAAGAAATAAATATTTCTTGTATTTTATTATTGAAGTATGGGGGAGGAAACCCACTTAAATTTTTTAAATTTAAAAAATAAGTAAAAATGAAAGTTTTAGATCCAAAGATTGAGAGTAGACAAAAGGAAATAAACCTTCGATATCCATTTAAGAAGCCAAGAAAATCCCTTAAGTTTTGAAATTTAAATCTATATGAATTATGAACCTCCTTTTAAAATATTATTGTTTTATGAGTTTTTTTAAGATTGATTTCTCTCCTTTCTTGTAAGGTATCATCTATTAGGTACCATTTTCAATTAAAGCATTGCTTACACTTTATTTTATTTCCATTGTCTTAATAGTAAACAATTAGATTGGGTAATCTTAATTTCCATTTATTATATGGTTGATTTAATGAGGGGATAAACCAGTTCTTTTTCAAAAAAATTAACATCTCATATTCATGTTTTTTCATGAGCTCCTTAAGAAAATGCTCCTCATCCTAAAAAAATATATCCAACATTTAAAAAAAAAAAATCATCAAATTCAAATTCTTATTCTATACTAGGTAGAGACATAAGGGGAGGAATATATTTTTGGGTAGATAGTTTAGGAATCATATTGGGCTTAGGTTGAGATAAATCCTATGATTTTTTAGATAGAGAGCTAAGAACATCATCTACATCTTGGAATTATGGAATATGAGGTGAAGATTATTTATAGATATGTATCGATTGCAATAGATAAAGTCTTTAGTAAGGCTAAATTTTTTTCTTTTTAATCTATTTATTGATTCATAAATTAAAAAAATTGGTAAAACATCCCAAAAGTTTATGCCCAATAATCTTATAATGGAAGCATCTTTAAAGAAATCCTTCATAATTTATATATTAGATCCAAATGCACTCTAATTAATAAATTGTGACACTCTGTGTAATGATCATGAACAAGTCAATCAAAATGTGTGCCTAACAAACCTATGGTTTGGATCCACCAATCCATCCTCCACCTTCACAAACTCATCTAGTTGGCTAATATTTTGAATAAATTCAAAATTTCTCATTGCTAGTGAAATACTATACAAGCATAATCATATCAAAATTTTAGAGATGATTGCATTTGCACAATCAAATAAAGGGGGCCATGAAGAGACCAAATTTCCTACAAAACTAGCTATCATTCTCCCACACAAATTTGTAATCTTCCTTAAAAAAAGAATTTTATCAATAACACATGATCCAGGACCACCATCAAAGAATACTCCAAATTGTTCTAGATTAATTTGGTTCATACTATAAAATCATCCATTAGAGGGTGGTCTTATAGACATCTAAAATCCATATCACCCAAAGAAAAAGCTAAAGTTTTAGCTATCTATGATAGAGGGTTAGGAAGATTCTTTTTAAATTAAAATCCACTATCATTATTCATGTATTCAAATAATGTCATTTAACTAATAATTTTTCTACAAGCATTGGATAAAGATTAGTATTTTCTTATTAATTTGTTTTGAACAAAAAATGTTGCATCATGAAAAGGATTTACCAAATTGTTACATTTTTTGTAAACTTTTAGAATTTATGTTATGGATTCTAGAAGTTCATAATTCTCCTTGTTTGTGACTAGGATATAGAGAGTAGTAGAAATAATTTCTTGAGGTTGTACCTTTTTTCTCTCTAACACCATTATCATTGATTTTTGTTCTCCTCCATTTTCCTTCTACTATATTGTTGCTACCATTTCTCTGTGTATCCAATTAATCCACTAAACATCTCCTCTACACTCCTTCACTCATATCATTATATTTTCTTTCAAAAATTATCACTTCAAACCATTATGTAATTAATTATAATATTTATTATTTAAGACGATTTCAATTTTAGAGCATATTTATTATTAATTATATAAATTATAACGGTGTTAGAAATTAATAAAATATACATTAATTAAAATTTCATATATACATATAAATTATATTTATGTCTAAGTATAATGGACTTCTTAGTATTTTATTATAATAATCAAAGTCGAATTACTTCAAAATTTAATTGATAGTAATTTAATTTGAAAGATCTAACTTATATCATTTATATTTTCATCTTTAAAGTAATATTTTAAAACTAATATTTATATTTATGTTTTAGGTACCTTTATTTAGTAATGATATTTTTGAAGTCTTACTTAATATTTTATTATAGAAATTACATTATTGCAAAAAAAATATTAAAAAGACGTGGATTAATATCACAAATTTATGTATTTATTAGTTAAATTTGAAATATAATTTAAGATGAGAGCAAATTATATTATAGATATGTTCATATGATTATATCATGGGTGATTAGTCTTATAATCAATTGAACAACATCAAGGTGCAAAGATTCATGTGTGATGGTTTTATTTCTTATAATTCAATGAGTTGTGGTCCATTGAACTACAAATAAAAATCATATTTGAATGACTTTGCAAATAGACCTCTATAAACAAAATCTATTTATATCTAAATCTCATGAAAAAAAAAAAAATATTAATTATAGATTTATGTAATAACACATTTGATATCTATTTTGAATAATTTATAATCTACTATAATAGTAGCGATTCTACTACTATTATAATAAATGATTAGTTGTAGATACACATATTCACTTGGCTTCTCATCTTCTCTTCTGCTCTTAAAAACATACAAATAAAAAGTTGCTGTGAATAACGTGCTCTCTCGTGGTCCTCAACATATAATTATTTTGTATGACTTAAGAGAGCGAATAACATTTTGATACGGATGACACTAGCAAACAGGATTCGGTTTACATGAACACTTTTGAACTTAATAAAATAATAGGAAAAAGACAAGGAAATCCGGACTGCAATAGCGTAATAAAATGCAGGGGCCAGCAAATCACATGACGTATAATATATACGGGAAAAGACTAGCAGGGTAGAGAAATAGGCAACTTTATTTTCTAATGCAGGTGGAGACTCTTAGTTAAGTGCGTGCGGAAGAGCAACAGCTACCTTTCCATGGGCAGGACACTGTCTATATCTCCTTTGCCACCAAAAATTCAGTCTGTCCACCCCTACTGAAGGGTAGTTGAGCTTCCCCTTCTTAGAATGGCCGCTAACAGTTTTGCCAACGCCTCTTCTCCTTGCTTATACCCTTCAACATCTGCCCACCCAAATAATGCGTATAAATTCTTGACCTCCATCTTACGGCACAACCTCATGTGTAGAGCTAGACCCACATAAGTCCACTTGCCACTAGAGCAACTAAGGACATAATTACATAGTGCTCAATTTCTGCTCCAAGTCTAGTTTGAGTGAGAATATCATTGATGGGTAGAAGGCCAGGCTCCTCTGTACCAGAGGATTTCAACAGAGGGGCATGGACCGCGCAGGAAGATAAGATATTGACTAACTATATTCGCACACATGGCGAGACTGGATGGAGATCTCTTCCCAAAAGAGCAGGTAATTTGTGGGCCATTCAATTGTGCATAATTTTCAGCAAATTCTAACATTTAAATGAAAATTGTATTAAGAGAAATTGTAGCTGATGTTTGGGTCTGCATTTGAGCAGGTTTGAATCGTTGTGGGAAGAGTTGCAGACTACGGTGGCTGAATTATCTTCGACCTGACATTAAACGTGGCAACATTTCTCCTGATGAAGAAGAACTCATCATCAGAATGCATCGCCTGCTGGGCAACCGGTAAGCAAACTTTAGACTGCTGATATTGATTTAAGAATTTGGTCTGGATAATTGAAATTGATTATGTAAAAAATGTATGGCAGATGGGCACTCATTGCTGGGCGGCTGCCTGGAAGAACGGATAACGAAATAAAGAACTACTGGAATACTCATTTGAGCAAAAAGCTTGCAATGAGTAGTAGTAAACCCAGTATTTCTAGATCCCATTTGGCAGTCCAAGAATCTAGTAGTTCTGCAGGAACTACAAAGTACAGCCCTCCACTGAATTCCAGTGAAGATGATGGAGAAAAGGGCTCCGAAGTAAGATCCTCTTCGGATGATACAATAAGTTTTGGTGGGGCAGAAGCATTGAATGTGTCCGAATCATGGGCACAACTCTTAGAGGACTCGCTCATGGCTGATCTTGAAGATGGGACCAGCATTCCATCTTCCAATTCGAGTGTTTCATGTCCTCTCGAGTACAACAATCCCATTTCCTTGCCTTGTATTGATTTTGGGGCAGTGGATGATTTCTCTGTAGAGAGTCTCCTCCAACCAGGGGCTTATGGTTTAGAAGATCTATGTCCACTTCAGAGCAACCAGGATAATGCTTCTGATAATGTTAGTCATGACGATTACTTAGCCATGACTGCTGAGCCCGGAATTACAGAAATTTATGACACTCTACAGTCAGAACTAGCAGGGCAGATGGAATTAGATTCTCTAGATCAGCTTTTTTACTATGAGGAAAACTGGGAGGATCCAGTAGACTTGATTAGCCTAGGTAAATCTGCTGATGAAGAATATCTAAACATTCTGGTAGATATTCCTAATTAGAAATATTATTGCCCAGTATATAAATTTGTAAATTCTATCATTTTCTTTCCTACATTCCAAGGATCAATGCAGGAATGCTCTGTGTTCATACATTTAGAGTCATTTCATGAAATTTAACCGAAACTCAGGACAGATCTTTCTGCTTTAACAAATTTTAGTAGCTAATCTGAAGGCAAACTACTCCACAGGTATTACAGCCTCTTAAAGATCGACTTACAACTTATCCGCGGATGCAATTTAATTGTATTAACTTTATAAGATCGCCCTGATCTTTCGTTCCGTATGCTTCATCTTGGAACAGAAGTTTCTACTTCACGAAAGGGACAAAGACTAAAATACTTGAGGAAGGGTTGTTAAGTCATTTCCCAGATCGACAAGTTCTGGACCAAGTACAATTAGAGATCATAAATAGAACTCTATCATAATAATCTACTACATAAACATCTAAAGAGGATTTGTGAAATTGTAGGGATAAAAAGAGCACTATGGAGTATATATGAAGTAGCAATCAAATTTAAATAAATATGAGTTGAGATTGGAATGTAAAATTAGCAACTAAATTTAAGTGGATAAGGTATTATTTGGCTATTTCAATGTGATTTTGTATTGTTAAGTTAGTTGAGGAGTTGACAATGATGAGTATTTTTGTGTTGTTTATACGGATGAACTAATTCTTGAGTCTCTAATACTTGAGATACAATTACATCCAAATCACATAATCCCATCTTTTTGTTCTTATAGACAGCAATAAATATTTAACCTTAATTTGCATCTTATTTTTTAAATTTTTTTGGCATTGGGAAGTGCTTTAGGGAAAGTTCTATAAGAGAATTGAAGTATGAAACTTTCTTAGCTGCAAGTCAGATCTCATTGCTAGTGTTAAAAATGGAAGCAATGAAAGAAAGTGATGCAATATGACTAGATATTTTAGTATATGTCAATGATTATTCAATCTTGATGTCTCTACTTAATAATATGATATAGGATTTATCTTTTATACTAGTTCATGATCCTTCAATGACTTCATAATTAATACTAATGATCTGGGGCTTAACTTTAAATACTCAACCCTAGGTTCTTACATCAAAATATTTTAGTGTGCAAGCCAATGAGCAATAATCAAAATAGAAGAAATGGTTAACTTAGAAGTGGAATAGTAGTTGAATTGGAGGATTGGATAATGGATACATGATTTTGTCTAGGAAAAAAATTGCACTTCCAATCTAGTCCTAGATGTAGGGATGGATGTGATGAAAATTAGCCATAGCCATTAAGGATGTGGTAAAGTGTTGGAGAATTTGATTCAGGTTCATGCTAGTATGTGTGATATATAAGTTAAGTACCATGATTGCATAATTTAGAACAAGCTCAAAGTTGACGCAAACATAAAATTCAAACCAACATTTCACTCTGCTATCCCAAGCTATCCATAATTCACAATTAACAAATGAAAATACGCTATCCAAAATTTGTAGCAAACCAACTCCTTTTATTTAATTCCACAGATTACAAACTTCACAACTTCATGATTGACTAATTACTTGAATTGACAATGACAAATTTGATTTAAAATCACAATAAAAAGAATAATGGCAATATAATTGTACTGTTATAAATCACAATAAAAATTTGCTTCCACTCATGCCTCAGCCTAGCCCAATTAAATATGTATTCTTTATTGAGCTTTTAAACCATCCTAGCAACCTCCTAGTGATCATGGAACAACTCTATCATGCCTCTTATTTTACCACTGTCGCACATTAAATTTTATTTGAATTTGGTCTCGTTTTAAGATTGTTGCAGCCTGCTCACTTCTTCCCTCACCATATGGCTTCACACCAGTCAAAGGCAGATATTGCTATGCTCTACCTCTGCGTAGCATGCCTCTCTTCATATCCCTGTGCCCCTCCATTCATTTATGATGTTTGCGATTTTAAAAGGAAATTAAGATGAATGTAGCCCCTTCCTCTCTATGCCTTCTACACAGTCGCCTCTTCTCTTTTTATCCACAAAAAAATGGTCTCCTTCTTGCTGCATGATCCTTCTCTTTGTTTCTTTTTTTCTTGGCTTTTCAAATTATGAGTTCTCAAATTCATATGGTGCCTCCTCATATTCTCTTCCATAGCTGCACTTTGTAGCTATTTCCTTTTGCTTTTAAAACTTTAAAAAAAATGGTCTTATGCTGGCGCTGATCCTTGGTATTCTATTTTTTAATTTAATTTTACATGGATTAAAACATATAATTCAAATATGCATCAATATTTTAAATTATTTTAAACAATATAAAAATGATGCTAATTGACAAGTCAGGTGTGGCAGTCGGAAAAATTTGAAGTTCTTTGTTTCACCTGAAAATTTGCGAGAAGGCTTGGAATGATGTTCCCAGATGCCTTGCAGAATAATTTCACTCAAAACCTCTAGAATCCCAAGATATTAAACTGAGATTAGTCTTTTATAATGCTGATTGTTTCTATACCCGAATGCTCCTACATCAAAAGTGGTATAAAACAAAAGAAATAGGGGATGTTATGTTTTTATCTCCTCTATATTTTTTTATCCAAAAAGTTGGGTCTAACTATACATAGTGGATTATTGGGGTCATAATGTTCTATCCTTGTTTGAGTGTTGGTTGGGAACTAGGAGAATGGACTTGTTGATATGCCAAAAAAGGGGCTATGATAATGGTTGAGGATAATCAAGGATGGAATGGAACATATTCATAAAGTATTCAATAAAAGTTATAGAAATTAAAATAAATTGAAAAAGTTACTTTGGGAATTTCCTTACTTACAAAAAAGGGGCAAATGTGTTATTCACCATGTCAAACTTGTTTACAATTGATAAAACCATACTATTGGAATCAAAAAACTTTCCTTGATATAGCAAACACGTAGAATATATGATTTTGAGGGCTTGATATTCTTTTTGGTCAATTAGTTTTCAATATTTTCAATGTTGAGATATTACACAAAGGCCACGTATTTCTTTTATAGATTTAAAAAGTGGCTGGATCTTATTGTATGGTAGTTGTAATCCATACTCAAGGAAAATGTAGGCATGTGTACAAATCTTAGTAAGGTAAGAATGTGGTATAAATATAGTAAAGGTTGTCTATTTTTTGTGAGTTATTGATGTTGTGTAGCAATCACACATCTATATTTAGTCCTTATGATGATAGAAAAAATGGTGTTTATACTCTAAAGTTTAAGTTTTAAACCTCTTATTGGGTACATTCTCCATGGGAAATGTGTTTATTTTTTTATTGTTTTTTTATTTATATTTATATGTGGTTGAGAAGATATTTGTTTAAACTTGATTTACACATGTCATTGCAAGTGTCATCCATAATCAGTGGTTAATAGATAATTTTAAGGGTTTGTGAGTTGTTTCCATTGAAAATCTATTTTTTAATAGTAGAGTGAGGTCTAACCTCCCATTTAGGGATCAATTGTCACTAGATTATTTGCATCCCTTACATATTTGTTGTTGTAAGGATTATAAGTATACACCATCTACTTAATTAAGTAGGAATGTACTTGATTAAATCCTTTGCATGTAAAATTGAGTTAAGTGAATGGTTAATAATAATAAAATGGTGAGAGAATGTGATAGAGAAGTTATATTCTTAATTTTAGAAGAATGTGTAGCTAAGCTATTCATTATAGAAGAAAATATTGATAGGTTATCAAGAATGGTGTTTTCCTTGATAGTAGGAATGAACATTCAAAAGTACATGAAGAAGAAGGAAAATTGGGGAAAGAAAAATGGATCAAGGTGAGACATATAAAGGATTATTTTTAATGTGGAGGTTAAAATTGATATATGACATTATAATAGAGAAACTAGTGTTGATAAATAAGACAAATGGGTGTCTCAAATTGAGGTGTTCTTTAATTTGTATTGTCATACTCCTCAAAAAATACCACTTTTGGAGAGTTGAAACTTGATGGAAGTGCTCTTACAAGTTATTATAGCTTTGCAAACTCCTTTGAGGTTTGGAAAATACCATGAATTTATAGGTTTTGTTTTCATATCCAAATTCATAATTTCATGCACCTCTATACCAACATGTAAAACCTTGTAAGAATACTTGATACAATTTACAAGAAATCCTTTGGGAAGGATAAATTAGTTCATTCTATGATCTTTAATGAATTTGAATTATAGTTTAAGAAAAATGGAAATAAGATACTAAAAAAATATCCTATGCTTCTCAAAAAATCATTGAATATGAGACTTATTTTCACCATTCAAAACTTGTATAGTGTCCATATCATTCAAAACAAATAAATTCTAGTAAATAATGAAGTACACAAGTATACACACATTTTACTTATAGAGTACAAAAAATTGAGTCTATGAACTAACACTTAGAATAATATAATAGTTAAATAATATGGAGATAGTAAAGAAAATAATAGATAGGCACAAAAATGTAAATATATATTTATATGTATCATTTTTATTACACATGGTAACAAAGTCAGAATTACATAGTCATACTTTTCTTAATTAACTAAAATCAACAAAGTAAAATATCGCACCTTGAAGGCTTGAGTATCAAAATATATTATTTATCTCTCATTCTTGTTACTTAGAAACATTCATCAAATATCTATATATTTTTCTCAAATGATTTTAACATTATCAAATCTTTAGAATAGGAGTTATATCCTTATTATTTGCACTTGAAGGCTCAAATAATGAAATTTTCTTAGAGTTCCATAATGGATTTTCTCCTTTAAAGATGCTATTTCTAAAATACCAAGTGTGATATCTTTTTAACACATTAGGGGTATGTGTAGGATCATGATGGGCCAAAACGTGGTGATATGTAAGTGATATGATGGCCCATGTAGTTGATGACTCTTTTATTACCCAAAATTGATGAAATGAAAAAGGTTTTTAAAGGAGATTCTCAAATTTCCACCAATACAAATTATGCTTTACTTTGAATTTAATAGATAATTATTATTCATTTTCTATTTGAATTACAACTAAAGTCCTCAATGATAGGCCGATTGAAAAACATCTATAGCTTTCAAACGGTATCACATTTTTTGAATCCAAAACATGCGTCACATTCTATGCTTCGCATAATATAGGATTAAAATAAATTTAATTTCATGAAGTTTTGTCCAAGTTAAGGTGGTCAAACATATGGTTTTTTATATGTTTTAAAAGTTGTAATAAAAAAATCATAATTAATTATTTATTTGGAAAAAAATTACACAAAAAAATATGCATCACATCAAGACATGAGTCCTCTACTTATATCTAAAATCCTATAAAAAAATATTATCATTTTATTGTGGTTAGGGTGGTCAAACAAACACCTACTTCTTATTTTTCCCTAAAATTTAAGTACTATTGTATTGAAATTTCAAATTTTCACCAAATAGATTTTAAAAAAAACATAAACCTAGTAGTTTAGAAACTACATTCAATTTTCTACAGATTTTATTCTTACATATTTTTGAAATAATATAGATAACTTATTCAAATTTTAATGTCAAGTTGTCTAACTCTGATTTTCTGAATTTTCATCGCCACTTAAGGGCCTGTTTTTTCCATGATGATCCTGCACATACCCTTAGATAGTCCCAAAGTGTTCATCTTTTATATACTACATATTTTGTATATGTTATTCTTTCAATGTCAATAGAGATTTCCCTAATGAAATGTGTTCAAATTTATGGTTCTATAGTTTATAAAAATATCTTGTGGTGGGCTCTACAAAAATACTAAAGTGTATCATTTTGGTTAATGACACACTAGTTTCAGTATGCCATACTATCAAGTTCCAATTTTTCACCATATATTGATCTAAAGAAATAATCAGTGTGGAACCTCTTAAATTTTTAGCTTGCCTTTTAGATTTTACAGCTTAGCAACTTTCACTAGTACATCTCCTTCATACAATGTTTCCAAATTTTTCCAAATCTCATGTGCAGTCTTTAGACCTATTACATTTTTCATCTTTGAATCTATCAAAGCACTTACAATGCTTCTATAGGTATGGTATTATTTTTTGTTTCTTTGATCTCATCAGCAATAGAGGGACCATTATGAGGAATTGTATATACATATTCTTTGTAATCTTCCATAAAGGCTCACCAATGCACTTCAAATGACATTCCATTCCTGATTTCCACAAAGAGTAGTTTGTACCATTGAATCTAGGACTATCCTTCTTGTATGATTCCATCTCAGATCACCTCAATTTATTAGACTTCTTTAGAGGAACTAGCTTTGATACCAATTGTTGGCAAAACAAGGATAGACAACTGAGAGGGGGGGGTGAATCAGTTATTACTGAAATTAAGCTTATTCAACCTTAAAAGAATAATAATCTCATATCTGATAATTAACAATGCAAGCATAAATCAACATCACATCAAAGACACATGAAAACCAAGATTTTTATACATGGAAACCTTGTTAGGGGAAAAACCATGGTGGATGTTAGTCCATAAGATTATACCTTGTTAGAAGTATAATGAAAGAAATGAATAGGGAATACACATGCATTCAAGCACACTGCTTAGAGCTCACTACTCAAAGGGAAGGCTCACCACCTTACATAAAGAAATCAAATTAAATCCATCTAATGAGGTTGAACTGAGAAATTAGCTTCTATAAAAGCTTGATTACAGTTTTGATTAGGCACATAAACACTTCTTCACACTTTGCTCAATCTTCTTCACACTTTGCTCTGCACTCGAATGATTTGATCTTTATTCGCACATATCTTGCATATACTTCACATACATTCACTGAGCATACATTAAAATGAGTAAATAATCACTCTTATATATCTGCTACACGGATTTACATCAACGACTTTGTCAGCCACAAATAAAGAATAATTGCAACTATCGGCCTTAATACATGGATAGATCTTAATGCGCACTAAACTAATTCGGTCACAACATAGTGAGGACCCAAATCAATATCCTCAACCCAAACAATACAATATTAATTCATAAGGATTTGCAACACACTACCACCATCATGTCGGCCAAGAACACGAAAACCTTAAACACACAAGGAAAAATATTGAATCAAGAACACGTTGATCAACACAGATGTACCACATTGATAGAGAACGATTTAGAAACATCACTGGACACCTTAGAAACATATGAAATAACTCACTTCACCAGAATTGCAATCTCATGTTCCAGAAACACCTGCTACAGTGACTAAATAACTGTAGGAACACAAAACTTCATAACTTCCTCAATTATTGATGCGCACCTCTAAAAATTTTAGACAACATACTAGATAGGCTAAAAAAAAACCATTTAATGTGCTCCTTTTGATCATCAACATAAAAAACATTTCATCACTCTGACCTTCTTAACTTCACTGGTTGCCTATAATATATTTGTTATAATTTTCTCAATATCCTCGACATATATAGCCTTCATAATCATTAATGCTAATAGTGTTGACATCAATGACAACCACATATCAGCAACACAACCACAACATCCAACATTAGGAATGATTTTCCCTAAGATTAATACCTCACATGAACTAAGCAAAATCCCTTTGAACATCTCTCTTTCTTGTTGCGATTCATTTTTGTACCTTATTAAAGTCATGGAGGTATGTCTTTGATATGGTACCCCTAGGGCTCACCTAGTGAACAATTAGCTTCACTAGCCCTTGTGAGCATGCATTTTTTTACCTTATTAAAGTCATGGAGGTATGACATTGATATGCACCCTTAGGGCTCACTTAGTGGACACCTAGCTCCCACCAACCCTTGTGAGCATGCATTTTTGTTTGCATAGTGGACAACGTGATCCAATTGTAAACTTCTTCAAGCCTAGACCTAGTCCACCACGTTGGATGGCTAGTCAAAGCTTGATTTTTTGTTGTCTTTCCTTCTCATTTTTCCTTTTTGTTGTCTTTGATGGTGTATGTTTGCGATTTGATTTTGGCTTCATATATCATCCACAAGCATGTTCCTTTGTGCTATATTTTTTTTCCTTAGGATCTTGATCCCGAGGGCTTGATCACCCCTCTTGATTATTTTCATCCTATCTTACTATCATGTGTACATTTGAACCCCTCTTGATTGCGTGGTTGGATATTTTAGTGTGAGTTTGAAGAAAGTTCATCCTGTCACTAAAGTGGGGGCTAAATCTAGTGTAGTAAAATGCATAACCATGAATTTTCACACTTGTTTAGGCCTACATTACTTTATTTATCCTTCTTTATGGATTAATTGGTCCTATTTTATGTCCAAAATCCTTATAAATGATATACTTTTCTAGCTAATCCCAACATTCTCCAATGCATAAATGATAATCCAATGACTTTGATCTATGTGTCCTTGATTTTTAGTTGGGACTAAAGCACCACCTAGGGCATCTTTGTCACCCTGAGGTATCAGTACCCTGATTTTGAGGCATCTTAATTAGGCCCCTTTTTGGTGTTTGTGCCCCAAGTTTCATGACTTGGGACTAAAATTCCACCTAAGGTGTCTTAGTCCTCCTTGAGTCATTTTTGGGATTTAATTTCAAATTATGGTGGGATTTAGCCTCCTTTATTTAGTGAATTCATATGTTGGATTGGTGTGATACAATTTCAAGATACTAAGCATTGATAAGTATATTTATGCAAGGTTCCTTCCCTCATTTTCATCCTAGCAACTTGAGTATTCATTCCTAAGGAAAATTTGAGAGATCAAGTGCATTCAAGAGAAATTCATCAAGCGTTTGGAGCCATCATCAATATTCAAGCATCATATCAAAGAGCTTCTTGCATCATGTGTGTTGTTGTGCTAACATTTGTGATGTAGGGTTTTGATTCAAGCAAGCAATTCAACACCATATCTATCAAACATTTCATGATCCATATCCATTCTAGCCATTTCACACAAGTTTGCAGACTGTACAAGGGTTTTGGTGAGTTGTAGAATTTCATGTTGTTCATTCACCATTTCCCTTCATTACTTTATTTCATTTCAAGGTTTAATTACCAACAAGTGGTTTGACCAAGTAAAACCCCCATTCACTAACAATTAAAAAAAATCCCCTTCTTGCATATTTGTATTTAAAGATCTAGGTTGAAGTCTTGAAAATCATTTAGAGTGCAAATTTATAAAAGTTGCAAAGTTGTCATCTTCACAAAAACTCACCTATAGGTCAGCTCTAGAAGTTTTAGAACCTAAGATCCGAGAAGAAGCAAGCTCAGACCTAGGATCTTAGGACCACATTCAGAGTTTTTAGAAATTTAGATCAGGACTAATATGCCACCTTGGGCATCTTAGTCATGTTATCTCTTAAATTTGCACCCTAGCTAAGCTGCGGGACTTAGAAAGCTAAGTTGTAGGAATTAACACTCTAGATAAACATTGGAGTGATCCCAAGTGTAGGTTCCTTATATGAGATTAAACCTCCATAGAAGCTCGGCTTCCTAGCTGGATATCACCTAAAACTAACTTATTCAACTATTTGATAGGGAAAAGGGGTAGAGAAATACATACACTAAAACTAAAAGTGAAATTAAAGGGTGATACACCTAACTGAAAAGGATTATGAAACTCAAAATTTTATGCACTTGCTACAATGACATAAATTAAACTTGCACAATTTATTACTATATAATTCTGCATAAGTGCTTCACAAACATGTCCTAGTGTTCAAACTCCTAGGAGGAAGATAACTTCACATCCAAAAGCCATTTACACCTTTTGACAGAATTTGCAACTTGCATTAGCATACTTTCTACATAAAGGTTCTAAAATTTGAGACAAAAGTATAAGGAAATAAACATTACCTCACAAATAACTTGATCAATTAGTTGGCTAAACACAATAATGCAAAGAACAAGTAGGAAAAGTCTTCAACTCAATAATATCCAAGGCCTTCACTGTATTTCATATCTAGAAACATGAGTTACAAAAGCATGCTAAAATCTGACAAAGAACTCCAAAAGTCACTTAGTCTACATCTGCATAAAGAAGAACTCTGTCCAAAAAGAGTCAAAAAGTGACTATAACCAACATATCGCTCCAAAAACCCACCAAAAGAGGATCTACAAACTTCATGATCTCAGATGCCTCTAAAAAGACCTAAAAGTAGCAACTGAAACTTCTCCAAAAGAGCTCCTAAGTGTTGAAGAAGTCAAGTTTTACCATGTCAAACATTAATGCACAAGAAAATGACGCCCAAATTCTCTCCATCTCTTCAAAAAGCAAGCAAAAGCTCCCTATACCCTTGGCACTTGTTTGCCAACTGCAAATAACCTCCCTAAATGCTCTCAAAAGCTCTTATGCCTTCTAACCAACATAGCAAGTACTACATTTAACATACTTTTGCATTGAATTTTACAATAGTATCTTGACTAAGTTATTTATAATTCATCACTTAATCAAAATACTTCACATTTAAATAATGAATGCAAAATTAAAAGGCTATGGCTCAATCAAAGACATAAAACAATACAAAGGAGTAAGGTAAATCACTAAAGGAAATATCCTAATACCTAAGCACTCAAAATGTGGTCAAGGCATTAGTTTATGTGAAAAAAAATTCAATAAAGGGAAAAAAAATTAAGTGAAAAAATGCCTTTATGGTGTCAGCCACTTTAGGGTTTAGAATCCCTAAAGAACAAAATACCTGCCACAAGCATTCTTTACTTCATTTTTCACTTCTTGAACTTGGGAGAGTGCTGCCAAGGGTTTCAATGACCTCTTGTAAGTGACCTTTTATAGTGAAAACTGGAACTGTTGAGGCTTCTCCAACAAATTTTAATGGAAAATCAACACCCAAAACTCAGGTGAGCCAACTATGAGCACATATTTTTCATTTTTCTGTAAGAAATCTCATGTTTGAGCTCTGTAAATGCAACATAATGAATATGTTCTACTCCTTTTCTGTATTTTTATGCTTTCTCTAGCATTCTTGCATTTCAATGCCATGGTTATATTTTTTGTATTTCGTGAAGGCATACACTTTATATTCCTCCTCTACAAAAATAATTGAAAAATTATAATGATCATAGGTCGTGGCTTTCAATGCTTGATTTTTCTTCATTTTCTATAAAAACCTGAGGGTTTCTTGTTCATTTTTCATTTCCTGAGAAGAAAAAATGGGGAAAAAGAATATTCTCAAGCACAACTTCATGCATTCATCAACAAAAATTTGGATTTATGCATTTTCCTCCCCATGCTTTTTTTTTAGAAAAGAAAACATGGCTTCTCAAGCCGCGACCCTATATTTCCTGGGTATTTAAAATTTCTATAGAAATGAAGGATTCCATATGTTTTGTAACTATGCTTTTGCAAATTTTTGTGTTCTCTCTTCAAATCTTCTATAGAAACCCTACTCAAACTTGAGCCATTTACGAAAAAATGCACAATTTTTTTCCTATCCTTTATGATTCATGGCCATAGATCAACCTCGAGCTCTATAAAATGTAAGGTTATAAATGTATTTGGTGTTCTTCCTCTTTTATCTTTCTTGTAGAAAACTCATGCTCAACCTATTTGACTTTTCTTATTCAAATTTAGGTTATGGCCAAGGCTCCATTGTTTGCAAACTCTAGAAAATACAAAAGGAAAACCTCCATTCTGCAACCCAAACCTTTGATTTCTCTATATTTGCAATAGGTTATACAAGTTTATTGCACTCTGAGTTCATTTTACTCCCCAAAAATTTAGAGGGTTTAATTTCCTCGAGCTTCTATTTTATACCTTCTGGAGAATTTGAAAGTGTGACTTTGCTTGCATATGTAGGATACAAATTTCTATTACTCTCCTTCATTGGTATCATTGTATTTCCTGTAGATGTATTTCTTACTAATCTGCAACCCGATTTCAATGATTTCTTGTATTATTGAGTTAATCTGGATAGTCCTCTTGTAAATTGGTGCTCATAGACTATCTACTACATGCCATACTATATACTTACTGTTGATGCCACAGTGGAAAGTTCCTTGTTAACTTCTTCAACACATAAAATATCTTTTCCTTTCTCATTAAAACTAAATTATTCACTTTTTTAGACCATAAGAAGTATCTTGATCCATATCAGAAAATGCAGAAAAGACTGAAAGTAAGGCACTAAAATCAATAACACTTTCATCACTCCAAACATATGATGGAAACATGCTAGGCTCAATTCTTGTGAGATCCACATTTTACTCCACATGTTGTAATTTGATGAAACTAAACAACAACATTACTTTTCCTATACTTGCACAGGAAGCAAGCATGTTAGATAAAAATATGTGCATATGATAGATGTGTTTGATCATTCTTGCTTCCTTGGACATGATATGCAAAATATTTTAATACAAATGAAAGTCAAATTGTGTGTTTATAGAGGTATGTGCATATATTGAATAATGATCCCTCATTGCTCTAAAAACACTTCCTCTCTCACATGCAAGAAACTAGGACCATCAAGGAGGTTGAAGTTGGTTGTAGGACAAACAAAAGCATGAAAAAAGGCAACTCAACCAAGGCTTGTCATTTAGGAAATGACGGGTCACCCTTCCTTATATGTGAATTCACTTTCTATAAATGTATAATGTTTTCATTATTTTGCATTAAAGAAGTTAGTCTCATGGCTTTTGTGAGGATTTACACACTTATATTGTCAATAAAGATTATTTTTTCTAAGAATATTTGTACAATATTTCTTATATTGTATGCATAAGCATAAATGCAGTTCAGTAATGTAATCTTTTGATTTTTTTGTTATACACATGAATGAAATATATCAGCATTAAAATGAACCCTACTTTTCATTTGAAAACTTTAAGAGCTCTACCTAATTGAGCTAATTGTGAAATATGGTAACATTTTTGGCGATATTTGCTATATGTTTTCATGCTAAACATCAAACCAGTTGCCTAGGCTTATCTATTGGGCACAAAGTCACTTAGAACTGTGACACAACGTTGAAAATAGACCTGGACAACTTTTGTAACTCACTAGATCAAAACGTGACACCTTGGAAACTTATTCAAACACCAAAACTTCATAAAGGAAACTACTTAACTATTTTGAACAACACTTAGGGGAATTGAAAACTACATCTAGAATCCTACCCTGCACTAACAGCAAGACAAAACCACCTAAACAAAACCATTTATAGGATGACTGAAGTAGCTACCCTTTCTTCTCAATATACAATAACTTGCTTGATTAAGGACAACTAAGAAAAGGTGAGACACTGAAAAATGTTCAGCCAAATCAAGTAATATCTCTTGAAAGAGGTAAACGATTCCACTTACCTCATCAAACATATCATATGTATTGTTGTTCAAAAGAGGATAAGTGAGTTGAACATACCTATGTCTAGTTATAAATGCATCCTCAATTCCATCTCCAGTTGTACCTTCATGCTTGGGTGCAAGAAAGATAGGAATATTCTTGGTGGGCTCCATTCTGGCTAGATGCCTAGTTGGGCATCCTCTAGAAAGAGTGAATTTAGAACTCTCCATGCTGGTTTCTTGTTGTTCCAAAACATGTTGTTTCTCATCATCCTATTGTTGATCTTCATCTTCAACTAGTGTTGGTTCAATATCCAAAGTTAAAAAAAAATAGGCTTCGTTATGAGTCAAAAAAAACTTTAGATCATCCCAAAATGAAACAACCTCATGAACCAAAGCTTCATTCTCATATTGACTTTCACGAACCAGCAATTCATTACACTATTTAACATTTTGAAACTATCCCAAATCTTGTGTCATCACAGACATGTCTTCTTCATTTTGTTCAACAAACAAAGATAGCCCATCATACCAAAATATACCAGCCTCCTTTTGTTTAGCAAGTTCCTCGTGCTCATTTGTCTTCTCTTGTCGGTTGAGGCAATATGGTTTAAACCTATGAGTTGTCTCTTTGATCTCACCTTGTTGTTTAGAATGACCTGATTCCAGAGATGCAGGATAAAACATGGCTATTTCCACCACTTTCTCTTATTGTTCATGGATATCTTCCTCAAATTTTGTTTCTTTATCATCCAACTTTGAAAAAAAGTCTCAAGATCATCCCAGAACAACTCTTCTTCATAGTCTTCTTTGCATTTTTGCATGGGAAGACTGATTCTTACCTTATGGTGATCTTCATGAATCAATTTTTCTTATTTATGATCATTAATAACTTCCTAAACTAGGAACACATCACATTGTTGAAAAACTTCAAGATGTTCTAGATTTGTTGCTAATGAAGATATGAGAAATCTCCCTTCATCTTGTTCAAAAAATAAGGAAACTCATTAAACATCAAAGAGACAATTTGATGTTCAACATATTCTTCTTGATCGACAACCTGCTGCCTAGGCTAACCATGCTCAACCATCTTCTATAACGGATCTGATTTCTCCTCCTATTCAACAAGTGGAGGCTTATCAGCTATAAGTTGCTCCTCTCTAAACTTCCCCAATACCTCATTTTCCTTAGCAAACCATGTACTATCATAAGAAACAGGCCCCCCTTTGTAAAGGTGGATGATAGCAGGCTCAGATTCTTGCAAGTATGGGCTATGATGCTCTTCTAGCATTGAAGATGACTTCTCTCGTGGAATCATAGGCTCAAGATTTTTGCAAAATAGGAAAACTTCTAAAATTTGGAATCTGATTTGAAGATTTAGAGGATTCACCTTCCCTGACACTTGGAACTTTATACCTTGGAAGCACTTCCTCCTAAAACTGATCTGACATGCAAAAAGATGATTCATATTCTTTTGTAGGCACCTCCCTTGCAAGCTCTTCCTCATATTGTTTTTTTTGTGCCACCAACTTTTGTTCATGAAAATGGGCATTGTAAGCCAACTCCTCCTACTACATGTCAAACTCATGTTGTCTTTCAATCTCTAACATCTATCTTTGAAAATAAAAAATTATATCTTTGATACTCATGTTGTTAAACCTCTGAGATTGGGCATGTGAATAAGCATGTTAGTTGACATTTTGATGATCTTGTTGAGACTGTTGTTGGACATATACATGCTGATGTGTAAACTAAGCAAGGGTGGGTGGGTCGTAAGAATATTGGACAAACTAGTTTTTTTGTGATGTAATGGGATTAAGAATAAAACCATCTATACCATGAGTTTGATATGACTGAAAATAAGGCACTAGGGCGAAATTTTCATGATATGGGGGTGAATACACATGTTGTCCATAAAACCTTGACATTTATTTTCATTCAAATCAAATTTCCTTCAAAAACCTAAAACATATAAACACTTGAACTGCTAAAACAAGAAAATTTGCACTTAGAGTTGCCAGATTTGTAAAGAACTTACCTTGAAAGGAAAAAAAAATCATTGTACACATCAAACAAAAATGTTCTGAGGAAAAAAATTGAACTAAAATAGTTCAAACTATCCCACCGGGTGTGCCAAAAAATTTTATCCCTTAAAGTTGCACTCTAGCTAAGCTGCAGGACTAAGCAAGCTAAGTTGCAAGACTTACCACTCTAGAGAAACATTGGAATGATCCCAAGGTGTGGGTTCCTTATATGAGATCAAACCTCTAGAGAAGGCCGACTTCCTAGCTGGATATCACCTAAAATTAACTCATTCTACTGTTTGACAGCTTGGAAAAGGGGTAGAGAAATACATACACTAAAACTGAAAGTGAAATTAAAGGGTGATACACCTAACTAAAAAGGACTATGAAACTTAAAATTTCATGCACTTGCTACAATGACAAAAATTACACTTGCACAACTTATTACTATATACTTTTGCATAAGTGCTTCACAAACATGTCCTAGTGCTCAAACTCCTAGGAGGAAGATAACTTCACATCCAAAATCCATTTACACCTTTTGACACAATTTGCAACCTGCATTAGTATACTTTCAGCATAAAGGTTCTAAAATCTGAGACAAATCCATAAGGAAATAAACATTACCACACAAATAACTTGACCAATTAGTTGGCTAAACACAATAATGCAAAGAACAAGTAGGAAAAATATTCGAGTCAATAATATCCAAGGCCTTCACTATATTTCATATCCAAAAACATGAATTACAAAAGCATGCTAAAATTTGACAAAGGACTCCAAAAGTCACTAAGTCTAAATCTGTGCATAAACAAGAAATCTCTCCAAAAAGAGTCAAAAAGTGACTATAACCAACATATCCCTTGAAAAACCCACCAAAAGAGGATCTAGAAACTTCATGATCTTGGATGCCTCCAAAAAGCCCAAAAAGTAGCAACTGAAACTTCTCCAAAAGAGCTCCAAAGTGTTGAAAAAGTCAAGTTTGACCATGTCAAACATTAAGGCACAAGAAAATGATGCCTAAATCCTCTCCATCTCTTCAAAAAACAAGTAAAAGCTACCTATATACTTGGCACTTGTTTTCCAACTACAAATAACCTCCCTAGATGCTCTCAAAAGCTCTTATTCCTTCTAACCAATGTAGCAAGTATTGCATTTAACATACTTTTGCATTGCATTTTACAATAGTATCTTGATTAAGTGATTTATAATGCATCACTTAATCAAAATACTTCACATTTAAATAATGAATGCAAAATAAAAAGGCTATGGCTTGGTCAAAGACATAAAACAATACAAAGGCATAAGGTAAATCACTAAGGAAAATATCCTAATACCTAAGCACTCAAAACATGGTCAAGGCATTAGTTTATGTGATTTTTTTTAAATAAAGGCAAAAAATGCATTTACGGTGTTGATCACTTTAGGGTTTAGAAACCCTAAAGAACAAAACACCCACCACAAGCATTCTTCACTTCATTTTTCACTTCCTGAACTCGGGAGAGTGCCACCAAGGGTTTCAATGACCTTATGTAGGTGACCTTTCATAGTGAAAACTGGAACCACTGAGGCTTCTCCAACATATTTTAATGCAAAATCAACACCCAAAACTCAGGTGAGCCAACTATGAGCACATATTTTTTATTTTTCTATAAGAAATCTCACATGTTCAATCTCTGTAAATGCAACATAATGAATATGTTCTGCTCCTTTTTTGTATTGTTATGCTTTCTCTGGCATTATTTCATTTCAATGCCACAACTATATTTTTTTGTATTCCATGAAGGTATACACTTTTTGTTCCTCCTCTACAAAAAAAATTTGAAAAATCATAATGGCCATAGGCCATGGCTTTCAATGCTTGAGTTTTGTTAATTTTCTATATAAAAACTTGAGGGTTTCTTGTTCATTTTGCATTTCTTGAGAAGAAAAAATGGGGAAAAGGAACATTCTCAGGCACGCCTTCATACATTCATCAAAAGATTTTTGGATTTTTTTATATTCCTCCCCATGCTTTATTTTTGTAGAAAGAAAACATGGCCTCTCAAGTCGTGACCCTATATTTCCTAGGTATTTAAAATTTCTATAGAAATGAAGGATTCCATATGTTTTGTAACTACGCTTTTACAAATTTTTGTGTTCTCTCTTCAAATCTTCTATAGAAACCCTACTCAAACTTGAGCCATTTACAAAAAAATGCACAAATATTTTCCTATCCTTTATGATTCATGGCCATAGCTTGACCTCGAGCTCTATAAAATGTAGGGTAATGAATGTATCTAGTTTTCTTCCTCTTTTATCCTTCCTGTAGAAAACTCATGCTCAACCTGTTTGAATTTTCTTATTCAACTTCAAGTTATGGTTGAGGCTCCATTGTTTGCAAACTCTATAAAATATAGAAGGAAAACCTCCATCTTGCAACCCAACCCTTTGATTTCTCTGTAATTGCAATAGGTTCTATAAGGGTATTGCACTATGAGTTCATTTTACTCCCCAAAAATATAGAGGGTTTAATTTCCTCGAGCATCTATTTTTATACCTTCTGGAAAATTTGAAAGTATCACTTTGCTTGCACATGTAGGATACAAATTTCCATTACTCTCCTACATTGATATCACTGTATTTCTTGTAGATGTATTTCTAACTAATCCACAACTTGATTTCAATGCTTTTTTGCATTATTGAGTTAATCTGGACAATCCTCTTGTAATTTGGTGCTCATAGACTATCTGCTACATGTCATACATATGTACTTACTATTGATGCCACAGTGGAAATTTCCTTGTTAACTTCTTCAACACACAAAATATCTTTTCCTTTCTCATTAAAATTGCATTATTCACTTCTGTATACCATAAGAAGTATCTTGATCCTTGTCAAAAAATGCAGAAAAGATTGAAAGTAAGGCACTAAAATCAATAACACTTCCATCCCTCCAAATATATGAGGGAAGCATGTTGGGCTCAACCCTTGTGGGAGCCACATTTTACTCAACATGTTGTAATTTGATGAAACTAAACAACAACATTAGTTTTCCTATACCTGCACATGAAGCAAACATGTTAGACAAACATGTGCATATGACAGATGTATTTGAGCATTCTTGCTTCTTTGGACATGATATGCAAACTATTTTAATACAATTGAAGGTCAAATTGTATGTTTATAGAGGTATGTGCATATATTGAATAATGATCCCTCATTTCTCCAACAACACTTCCTCTCTCAGATGCAAGAAAGTAGGAGTAGCAAGGAGGTTGAAGCTAGTTGCATGACAAATGTAAGGATGACACAAGGCAACTCAACCAAGGCTCGTCATTCGAGCAATGATGGGCCACCCTTCCTTATATGTGCATTCAATTTCTATAAATTTATAATATTTTCTTTCTTTTTCATTAAACCAATTAGTCTCATGGCTTGTGTGAGACATTACACATTTATATTGCTAATAAAGATTACTTTTTCTAAAAAATATTTGTACAATATTTCATATATTGTATGCATAAGCATAAATGCAGTTCAGTAATGTAATCTTTTGACTTTTTTGTTATACACATGAATGAAATATATCAGCATTAAAATAAACCCTACTTCTCATTTGAAAACTTTAAGAGCTCTACCTAATTGAGCTAATAGTGAAATTAGGTAACAAGTCCTCCCGGGCTTCTCTTTCGAGTATTCCTTCAAATCTGATTCCAACATCTGAAGAATTTGTATTTTCCCTAAAAAACAACAATGTGACTAATATGCCATCTTGGGCAATTGAGTCCTCCAAGGCACATTTTGACAACTTCTTTACATTTCCAGAATCCTCACGACATCTCCAAACTTCCCAAGTACATACATTATATCTTGTTGTTGCATAATTTCATTATTTGCATCTCTCATTTAGCTTACATATCTAGGTTTTGTTGGTTGAATGTTCATTTCTCTTTTCCAAAAAATTTCTTGGTGGTGAACCCCTTAAAATGTAAACAAAACCTCCTTAATAGGTCCTCATTGTGAATTGACTCACCTTGTGAGGTTGTTAGTCAATCCAATTAGGGTTACTAAGACAATATTAAATGTCCTAAATAGAATAGGTGATCTCCCCAAAACCTATTTTATTTAGGGTTCAAATTGATACTTGATATGCTTTACATGATGATAGATCTTGAATTTCCACAATAATTGATGGAGAATATTACCCTTGAATGATCTTGAAAGCTATCTTGATGACCTTGGAATACTTAACCCTTGCTTGCTTGACTTGATAACCTGAATGCTTGATGTTGCTTGGATTGATCATTTGAAATAATCATTTGGAAGCTTGTTTATATAGGCAAGCCACTCAAATGATCGTTAGTTGGATCCCCAAAGATGACATAGGATAAATTTGAACTTAAAACCCATTTTTCCCACTCAAAACCTCAAAAATAGGCCAAATGGGACTCATTCACCATCTTGGGCGAATGGGTCCTGCAGGGGCTAGTTTTGGTCCTAAAGTGTCGAGGAGTGAAGAAATTAAGCTTATATGTTGATCTTGTTAGGATTTTGATTGAAATAAGCCTTGGGATGCATAATATTGGGTCATAGGGGCCTATTAATGATGATATAAAGGTTGTAAATGCAAGGGGGTCCAGAATCCAATGTGAAAGTGTAAATAAATACACTTTACAACACGAAATTAAGGAAAAATTGAGTTTATTTAGCTTGCAAGGGCCCTAAATCCCATGGAAATGTGTAAAACACATTACAACACTAGATTAGGTCCACTATAGCTTGCAAGCCTCCTAAATTGAATGTGAATCTATCAATAAATACATTTTATAACATTAAATTAGGACAGAGTTAAGTTAATTAGCTTTAAAAAAAGGCCCAAGACCTAATGTGGATGTGTAAAACACCTCACAACACTAGATCAAGGCAACATTAAGTTCATGTTATCCTTAATTATTCCCGAATTAAGCAATGGATACTTTTTGAGTGACTCCACAATGGTTTTGCAACATCTAGAATTTATGTTATCCTTTTTATTTTTATGAAAGAGCAAGATTTTTACTCTTTCTAAAATATAATTCTTAGCAAATAGCACAACAAAAATACTATAACCATTGAAAATATATGTAGAGAGTGCCAAATAGACATGTAGCACACAAGTGTTAGCTTTTCCTTTTTACTTCCTTGAATTATAAAAGAAATCAATAAAATTGTGCCCACCATCTATACTAGATCATTAAGTTTCATTCAATGGTTCATGTACCTTAACTTGTCAAACTATTTTAAACTTCCAAATATTGTACCATTTATTGGTCTTTGAAAACAATTAATGGTTATTTTTTTCTAAATATTTTCTATTACCTTTAAATTTTGACATGAAAATGTGTCACTCATGCTAATGTGTTGATTCTCAATTGATGGAACAACTAGGTGGATGTGTTAGATTGATAATTCCTTAGAAGAGTGTGTGTCAATGGTCTTAAAAATTAGCAACAATTTAGATTCATTGTTGCCAAGTAGGAGAAAATTATTTGTTTAGAGATAACAAGAAGTCACACAGTTAGAAAAATTGGAAACATAGGGTAAAGAATATAATCCTGAAATGTAATGAAGCTTTAAATTTTCAAAGAATGAAAATAATCTCATGAAGAAAATTTGTCTGAAAAAGAAGGTATCTTGAAGGGAGAATGAAGAGAAACTTACAATTATAGAAATATCTTGGGGGATCCTTCTTGTAAGAAATAATCTTTAACCATTGATGTACCATCAAGTCAAATGGAAGATGTACCTTGTCATCATCCCAAACCTCAATATATAACCATGGCCTCCATCGAAACTAGTCCAAATTGTTGATCACCCTCTTCTAAAAGTACAAGTCAACTAATTAGCACTATGTCAAAAGATTATCATACCTATAGATGAGGGGATACCCTGGTTGTCTAACTACCTCCCCAACTAGCCTAGTCACTACAATGTTCCCCCAAGCCCACACATGAAGCAAGCTTGCACCTATTAACAAGCTAGTGGCCAAATGGTAAACCACCTGGTGCATGTCGTGATATAAGTGCGCTAATATACATGGCCCCCATGCATAGACTTGTGCATCCTCCATGATCTGCTCTAGAACATAGCCCCATCTGATTGAGAAACCTTTGGACTATCAATGGGGCATGATATGCATGTAGATGAGACCTTCTACCATAATGATAATATCATCAACCATTCTAATGTACTACCTTAGGTCAATTTGACTATCATCAATATCTAGCTCATCATCACCAAATACCCTCTTCATCACCTCAACACCATGATCTAGCTCATAAAAAAGTTTAGATCCATGGATGGGAACCCTAAGAATCTGCCATATATCCTCTAAGGTAATAGTTGTCTCTCTAGTAGGAATTTTGAAAGATGATGTTTTTGAATGCCATCACTCTACCAGTGCAGTCATAAACATGCAACATGCCCTGATCTCAAGCATATATGTGATGTAATAAAGACCAAATGCTTTGAGAAACTCAACATCCATCTCAATAACATGTGTCATATAGTGTAACACTTGAGGTCATCGCTCCCATGAAAAGATGAGATCAAGTACCACTTGCAAGTATAGCACCCACAATGTAATACCCCTCTGTTTTGCTTCTCATTTCATGTTGCTTATGCTTTGCTTGGATTGCAGCTACTGTGATACTGGACACATTTTTATTATGATGTTTTGATCGCTACTCTTGAGCGGCAACTATTACTATGTGATGTGATTATCTGATTTTATTTTACATGCTTTGATGAATTAATGATGATAGTAGAATTATCATGTGATTATTTATGAGAATATTGTTATGACGTTAGTGTCAGTCTTTGATGAGTGTATTGGTGAAAGAGATGGGTTCGCATCACTCGCTTGCGAGCGCCCTGCGAATCCGAGATTTCTTCTTCACGGTGTGAATTATATACTGCATATATCATGTTGATTATTTGATTACAGGTTGCAGGTACATGACATCAACTCCACTTGGTTCCACAGGTTTGAGCATGTCGATCCAACGGTTAAGTTGAATGGGAGATAGTAGCTTGGTAACATGTGTCAGGTCTACACCCTAGCCTTAGTGTGTCGTCAGTTCTGATGATTGAGTCATGTTGTATCTTATTGGATATTATGTAATGTTTTGAAAAGTGATGTTTTTTTTAATAGTTCTTTTGAAAATTGTATTGGCTGGAAGAAATGTTTATTTTATATTATTTTAATGTTATGCTCATTGGTTATATTTAAAATGATTATTGAAATTAAACTTAAATTATTTATTTAATTAAATTTAAATCTCAAGGGATTAAATTTAATTATTAAATAATTGTAAGTAGGTTTATTAAAGTTGAATTATTTAATTTATTAAATTTAAATCTCAGGAGAGTGAATTTAATTATTAAATAATTGAAAGTGTGTTAGTTTAGTTAAAGTATTTATTTAATTAAATTTAAATCCCAAGGGATTAAATTTAATTAATAAATAATAGTAAGTAAGTTAATTAAAGTTAAATTGTTTATTTAATTAAATTTAAATCTCAAGTGATTGAATTTAGTTATTAGATAATTTAATAATAATTAAGTAAGTGTATTTGATTGTTAAATTAAATTAAATCAAAAAGGGAATTTGAGAAATTGAAATTTTACTTTAAAGTCAAATTAGGGCCTTTTCAAATAAAAGAGAAAATGAAATTATCTTGTAAATTCAATTCTTGCATTTGAAAGTGAATTAGGGTTACATTAGGTTATTTTGGAAATTTTGAGGAAATGTTGTTTTATAAGTTTAGGGCAGAAAAATTTGGGGATTCTTCTCCCTTCATTTTTTTGACAGGCATGAAAATTGTTGGAGAGATTTTGATGAAAGTTTAGGGAATTATTTTCTGGTTGAGGAATTAAATTGAAAGGAGAGAAAAGATTCTGTGAAGAAGGTGGAGCTATTGGATAAAAGCTTGCTGGAAATTCTTTGCATTGTGGAAAAGAAATTGTGAAGAGTTCAAAGGAAATTCTGCATCAAGAAATTTGGTGGCTGCAAATAACCAGGTTCTCTTTTATTTCCTTGTTTTCTTGTTCCTAGTTTAACCTATTTAGTTTAAAATGATATGAAATTTGTAAATGGGGGGATTTTTCTTGAAACCCTAGGTTAAACTTCAATATTTTGATATTCAGATTTATTTGTTTTAAAATGCAAACCCTTTTAGAAAATTTGTGGAAAAACCCTAGATCAATGTATTAATCTTCTTGTGTTTAGAATTATCTGAAAACACCAAGAAAAGGGAATGGTTTCATTTGCTATTCAGAATTTAACCTTTGTTTTGAAAGGTTTCAATGTTTGCAAAATTTATTTTCTGGTTGTTAACTTATTTTCTTCAATTTCACTAGAAGAGGAAATTCTGGAAAAAAATTATATATATGTTCATATACATTACATATACCATATTCTGAATATGATATATATAATTTATATAAACATATATATAAATCTTTTTATGTAGTTTCTATGTAATGCTATTTTGGCTGCCCTACGGGCCTGTGTATGTTCGTACCCTGCGTACGTATCGTACGAATTTTTTTGGTTGAGAAAATTTTTATTTATAAAAAAATTTTGATGTTTGTGGGGGGTTTGGCCCCCCACTTTTCTTTTGCACAGTGGGTACGCAGTACCCACTGGGCAGTGCGCCACCCGCATGGGGGACGCACTGTCCAATGGGACTACGACCCCCATTGACCCGGCCATTGTACGTATGTACAGCCGGCGTAGGGTACGCCGACAGTGAAGGTACTGCAGACTGCGATAGGGTACGGGGTACACTGTCACATCCGCCTTTGTTTATATTTTTTTATTATTTATTTTTGTTTTGTTTAAAAGCTTTGTTTCATGAAAATTTTTATTTATGATTTTTTTTAATTTCGTTTTTTAATTTTTAATTTTTAGTTTATTTAATTTATTTTCAATTTTAATTTTAATTTGGTTTAATTTTTTTTATATGATATTTAATTTTTTTATATATATTATATATATATTCTTTTTATATTATATATTTAAATATATATGATATTTAATATATATGTATATTTTTATGAAAATAATTAATGTTATATATTAAATTAGTTAACCTTATTAGAATGATTTTTTTTATATAGTTGTTTTATCAAATCAAATGAGAAGGGGAGATATTTTTCTTTTTATAACAAGTATTAGTTTTATGCATGATGTTTCGTTGTGGAGATTATAGTTAAATACCTTGTTGAACATAGAAGCATCCTCCAACTAAACAACTAGTTATAGTTAAATTTATCACTCTCATGATTTGATTCAGTTGAAAAGTTTAAGTTTTGATGAATAATTTATTGTTCAATATAAAGTATAGAATGGAATAGTTCCTCTTTTGTGAGAAACATTAGATTAGGAACATGGTTTTAGAATAACCAAATGTAGTACTTTTCATTGCCAATGCATGAGTCCATTGATGTATCTTTTAATAAATATTTTGTGAATGATTGTTGAGTAGTTGTGTTGTAAAGTCTTCCAGTTAAACATGGGTCATTCCCTTGTTAAAATATTGTTTTGATTTCCCTTGGGTAGTGTTACAAGTATCTAGTTCCTCCTAGTATTGGAGTGGACTTCTTTGTGTTTGCCTCCTAGGATTGGAGAGAGTATATTGGTTCAATTCTGTAGCACTTGAGTAACCCTTGGAGTTAGTTTTTGTAGTGTGTTATCCAATTAGAAGAGTGGCTTTTGTTAGGGGCCGGAGCCCAAAGAGGTAAACCGGGTAACCTTCAAAAGTATTTTTAATAAGTGATAATTAAAATAATATACTTAGATGATTAGGATGCATTTCACATTAATCAAGATAAATTAACCTCACTCATAGGCACAAGGGATTGTTTAGACTTGGGGTGAGTGAGAAGGCTTGGAATGGCAAGATCAACTATCTTGTCCGTATGAGAGGTAGTTGATTCCGCTTGAGTGAGCATGAGGGCCGGGATTCGGTTGAGGTCACCAGGATTACTTGTGCCGGAGCCTATGAAGAATGCCCAGAGGATATCTCATGACAAACCTTGTGATGACACTCTGTCTAGGATAACACCGTGTTTTTGTTGTGCGTATGTTTTCTTTAGCACACTTGATTATATTATGTCTGGAAGCAATGTAACCATGATTAGAGTTTTGACTTTATTGTGCATATGTGTGGTTGAGTCAGTTTGTATCAGTATGAGTCTGCCTTTGGTTTGAGGTGGTAGGTTTCTCGTCCATGTTACTTGGTTACTATCTCCTAGCACGGGGGGTGGTCCTTCGGGTACCACATGGTTGGGTGGAACATGCACCATAACCGTTGGGTCCCCTTGATCTTCAGTACTCGGTGGCGAGACTTCTTGATGGACATCTCTCTGGTCTTACTTTTGGATTCTTGTACTTTGTATCTCATAATGTAATGATATTATTTTACCCCTCTTGTGTATGAGGTGGGCTTTGTAATAATCATACTTATGTATTTGTACTCATTCCGGGAATGAGGATTGTAATAGATCTTTGCAATTGATTTATGTAAATGAATGCTTTATCATATCTCGTATCTTTCTTTGGTGTTGAATGTTATTACTTGTGTTATTTACTTTCAATGTATTTTAGATGATGTATGTTAATGGGGTTTTATGTAATCTCAGTTATGTAACCATAGGGGATGTTGTCAATTTAGTTGAACATGTGGGTTTAATTCACTTCTTTTAAAAAAAAAATTAGTACGCTTGTTTAGTGAATTGAAACTTCCTCTAGGGTTGCGTGGCGGGGCATTACACACAATGTCAACTTGTCAAAAAAATGCTAAAAATCTAAGTCTGCAAAGCCCTAAGTCAAAATTGATAAATTTTCAAAAGCATCACTTTATAGTAGTCAAAAGAAGACACTTTAAATCATAAGAGTCAATTTATCACAAACAAAAGAAACCATATTTTCTATGTAGCTCGCTTATCCAAAAGCTTCACACTTCTTGCAAAACCATCACATCGATGTTCAACCATAAATTATGTCGAGTTGAAGAAGCATTGAGTATAACTCAATGCATTTTTACCCTACCTTTAGCTAGCAATTAATGAGCCTAAAAATACATGCAAAGGTACAAGGATTAGGTACATATAGGGGATCTACCATAACGAGTTGCTAAAATTGATGAATTGTATTAGCATAGTGTGGGGCACATATAGTTTAAGCCATCACATTGAAAGGTGTCTAAGAAGCAAAATGACTATGAGCTCTCAAAATCCTAAACTCTCAAGGTGCAAATGAATTTAAAATGACGTCAAATGCCTATATATGGTCCCCAAAACTCTAGGTTTCATCCCTCCCACCCCTCTTCAACCTATTTCTTTCCTTCCCCATCTTTCTTGATTAGTTTCTTAGCACCCTAGGACTTGATTTTTCCTCCTCTTCTTCACTAAACCTATCCCATCATCCTGTCATGAGCCTGACCTAAAAGTTAATTTTTTTGGCCAACCTCTCAAAGGGGTAACCTACCATCCTTCATTCCTTCATCTATTGAGGCATAGTGGGACATCAAAAAATAATATTTTTTTTCTCAATCAACATCATGTCTTTGAAAAAATGTAATACCTGTACATTGTCTCAAAGAGGGGCAAAATGTAGACAAATTAAATTGTCTAAGTGCATCACACTAATATTTTCCAAATTTCTATCATTTTCCTCATTGTCTCCTGATTCCTCAATTTAATTAAATAATTTCCAATTATTTGATCAAATTCATTGTTTTCTTTTAGTAATTGAATAGTTAATATTATTTGATTAATTCATTAAAATTCATCAAATTTTACCTTTTCACATAAATTAAATAATTTTTAATTATTTAATTAAAATTTATTTTTCCCTCTCACACATGATCAAATAATTTTAAATTATTTAATTAAATCTTAATTTCCTCTCACCTCACAATTAAATAATTTTCTAATTATTTAATTACTAATTTTCCTCCAACTTGCACAAAGCATATTCTATTTTCAAAAAGGGAATATTCTATTTTCAAAATGTCTTCCCTCTAAAATATTTCAAACTATTTTCCTTGAAATAAGGGGATATTTTGAGTTAATTAAATCTCTCCTTAATTCTCCAACCTTGGTCTTCATCTTCAATCTCTATTATTGTTCAAAAATCCTAGATTTCTATAAAATAAGTCATCTTCTTCACAAAAATCATTCACAATTCTCATAAGGAATTCATGACCTTTTTGAGAGCACTTTTAAGAATTTGAGAATCGTAATTGTGAGTCAATATCACCATCAATTTTTTTGCAACATGGGTTATGCACAATATGAGAAATATACATCCTACATTGGGATAATTCCACACAATGGAATACTAGGTTTCCTTATCCTTTGAGTTAATTGATCTTAATTTGAATTGATTTCTTGATTTTAGGTTAATTAATTGATTCATTTGCATTCTATTTCATTGAGTATGGGTTTAATTGATCTTTCTTTTGTGGGTCTTGGATATTTCTAACCCTAATTGTGTTAATTGGCTTTCTAATCAATTTCCCATTATTTCCTTATGCTAATAGTACATAATTATATAGTGGCATATATACAAGAATATATTTCCTTAACTAGGTGAAATTCTACAATTTTAAGCAATACAACATAAAATTTTGAAGGTTTTGGAGAATATAGTATATTTTTAAATTGGAAAATAAATCCCATGTGTCTTGAGGAAAAGATTTAGTTGGGGATGATTTTAGAAATATATATCCATGTCACTCCCATTAGGTTTAAAATATAAAAGGGTGGCATAATGGGACCAATAGTAAAAACTTGGAAGGGCACTTGAGGGTGGCAACACAAAGGAACACAACCTAAGCAATATTACCAATAATAAATCCATCAAAAAATAAATATGTCACATATATTTAACCAAATTTGAAACATTTAGACAAGAAGGGGAGAAACACATATATACTTGCATACATATATATATATACATACATACATATATACATATATGTATATATGTATATATATGTATATATATATATATATATATATATATATATATATATATATATATATATATATATATATATATATATATATATATATATACATATGTATACATATATATACATATGTATACATATATATATATTGAGTGTGATCAAGATGATATGTTTCTAATGCAAGCATTTAGAGAAAAATTTATTCATGAAACTTTATTGTGGATTTCTTTAGATCATGTTTCTTACAATTCATCAATGGATCTTGTTATTGTTTTAATATTTAACTTAAAAATTCTACTTCTAGTGAGTTTTTTAGGATCATACTAATATTTCAACATCAAGAGATTATCATGCAACATAATATAAATATTTTACAATAAAAAAATGACCATGGGATTACACATTATGTTATTACTTTTGACAATAGACACGTCACTTTATTACAAGTAAGACACCAAAGGAAGTAAGCACAATATTGCAATATCATAAAAATATGTATTTAAAATAATTTTTATAAGCACAACTTATTAATAACTACCTTTAATCAATCCCACTAATACACTAATACATGTGTGGAAGTCTTTCATTTCTCATTAATTTTGAATATCATTGGATACATGAACATAATATCTAGTAGATGTATTTAGCTCAAGAATAAAATTAAGGATATATTTTAGAAGATGTAGTACAAGTTAAGGATGACTATGGTTATGGTAATATCTCTCTATCATATTATCATGATGTAGTAGAATCATCCAAGACTAGTGAAAAGATAAATAATGGGTTTGTAAGAAAAACAAAATTACAACTAGCACGTAGAATGACACGTGTATTTCATAATTAGGAAATGTGTAATTATAAGTGTACATCAATGACATGTTATATTTTTGTCTACTTATAAAATTAAATAAATAAAATCAAACTAGAAGGCAAAGGTTACAAAGGATACATTTTAAAACAAAGACAAAGTTAGTTCTCCAAGATTACATTAAAAATACCATATGTACATGACACATTTAGTCCTAATGTGACACTAATAGATCATACTTCATTTGTATATCACAATCATGTCAAAAATAATGGTCATGCTAGGGATAATAGTTCAAGTTATGCAATTGTTTCTTCCATTTAATCTAAATTTCTTTGTAAAATAAATTTTCTAGTATACTTTTCACTTGATCTTGTCTCTTGGTGTAGAATTTTTTTTTAAAACCTTCTTTAGATTAAATTCATTTATGATTGTACTAATTATTATTCAAAAGTGGGGGCATCTTCCACTCTTCATCTTTCATAAACACAAAATTAAGTATCTCATGTATGCATCTCTAATTTTCCAATGATTTTGCATTAAAAACTTTCATACTCAATATTATCATGCTTATGCTACACACTTTGTTTCCATACTTATAATATATTTATATACACATTATTAAGTTCGTATGCTCTATTTCTATCTAATAATTATTTATATCTATGATTTATATGTACAAAATTATCACACAAAAATCAAAGGGGAAATAGTCAGACATGTAGTAAGTGGCGAATTTTAGTTACAAACTAAGAATAGATCATGTCAGATTATTATAAATCATTCTCAAAGTTTATGTGTAGCTAAAAGGTGGAACCTAGATCATTAATTGATCTATTATACTTTTATGTGCATTTGCATTTTCTGGGTATTTTGTCACATTTCCCATATATATTCACATGAACACCACAGTGGGAGAAAAGAGTAATTTTGAAAATAGTATACCTTATAATTTTACTCTTTCTTATGCTAATTTGTGTGGATGTCCCAAGTAATTGGACCTAACATATGATTTTGATTGATTTCACACTCTTTTTGAATAAATCCATAGATTGACCATTAAAAAAGAACTTGAGGCATACTACAAAAATTTCATAATCCGAAATTGCTAATTCCTTTTAGGTTCAAAACCATAGTATTAATTCTCACATAAGCCAATTCAATAGACACATGATTTACCCACCTTATTTAAAGATAAATTTTGCAATGGACCCAACTAAACCTCTTCTAATTAGTTATTATTCATCATTTTTCATCTTAGAACTATCAAATTATGTGCCAAATATAAACATAAAAGGGAATAAGCCATATATCATTTAGGATCACCACTTACCATTTGATATCGATTCATGACATCTAGAATCACTCACTCATAGAATTGATTTCTCTTTAATTTAAAATTGTTTACACATGGGATATCTTCTATGATGTTAGTCACTTGATAAATGATCACTTGGTGGATCAAGATTCTTGTTTTATATTTTTATATATTAAACACATTCATTTTTTTGGGTTAAAATTGGTGGCATCTTCATCTTTCATCTTTCATATACATAAATGTAACTATTTCAAGTATGTGTAAAGCCCCAAGCCAACCACCGAGGGAATTAACCAAGTCAACCATTTTTTTTCCTATGTCAAAATTGTTAACTTACTATATCATTTTTTCTCTTCCATAACCACCATTAATGAATCATCCTCTTCCTCCCCACATTCAATATCCTTCCCCTTATCTTATTACCCCACACAATTTTATTGTTTTTATTATTTTTTCATCCATTTACCAAACAACATTAATATGATTTAACCTAGTGCTAAAATATTTTTTTCTTAATTTAAGAATAAATAAATAATTGAAATGACTTATATAAGACTATTTAACTAATTAAAATAATTGCATATAGTTTAAATATTTTTTTAAGTGCAATACTATCAATTGCCTTTTTATGCCAAAATGCATCATACAACATCACCATACAAGCTTCATTCACCAAACACAAACACAATCCATGATGGAATATGAAAATACACACACATATGGTTTACCCACAACATAAATAAAATGTAGAATCATCATTGATTTCTAGGTCTGAGTGTACATGAGGTCTCATATATGATACATCTTGTACTTAATCCAAGTAGAATAGGGGTTAGCAAACACATAAGGAGAAATTTGAAATATTTTATATAACCACCATTAGGGAAATAACCTAGACTATAATATTCATGTGGGAAAATAACCATGTACATGCAAACTCAATTCACATGTCAAGAATACCTAATCCATGTATATAATAGTCAAAGCAATGAAAAATAAATGGAGTAAAATCATCACATAAGTCATATAATTATCTTGTCAAACATGAAAATATGATAATCAATTAAAATATAGATTTGGAGATCATTTAATAATCACATTCATAATCTTGATAAATATAAGGATAGGATGAGATAAAGAACCTTGATAATCTATTCATATAAATCATAACATATGCATCTCAAAATATACAACATGATAATCGATAAACATCCAAAATGCCAATGCAAATAACATCCATTCATGAACATATAAATAATCATGTATCCACATAGATAAAACAAAATATAAATATTTTCATGTTTAATGTGTGAGTATCACATGAATACCACAATAAAGCTCAAAATATAAATGCCAAAACAAAATAATGAAGAGAAAATGCTAAAGTAATTACAATATGCATCTCTAGTTTTGCAATAATTTAATATTATTCTTTTCATGCTTAATTTTACCATGCTTATGCTACTCCCTTTATGATTCTTATGATCCATTCTATACACATTATCAAGTTATCTTTCTCAATGTATATTCATTATTTCTCTATCCTTCTTTTATGTGTACACCTTAGTTATAGACACACAATCAAGGGGGATATTGTTATTAATAATTCTCATTGTTTATAATGTGAAGTTTAAATATGGAATCTATATCATTGCTTTAGATTTTTTACATCTAATTATATTTGTATTTATATTTTTTAATTTTGAATTCTTTCTCATATATATTCATATGCACACCAAATTAGGAAAAAATGTAATGGTAAAAAGGATATACCATATAATTATGCTCTTTATTTTAAACTAATTTATGTGGGGTTCCTAAGTAGTTGAAATCAAAATAGGATTTTTATTTACTTGACACTTGCATTGAACAAAAAAATAGGTTCAAATTTAGAAAATAACTTAAAACACGTGTACTAAGAGAGTTCCCAAGACCTAAATTACAAGTTCCTCTATCAAGTTCAATACTATAGGTTTTTTTCTAACTTAGGCCAATTCTACAACTACAAGACTGAATTTATTTATTTAAATCAAAAACTTACTTTAGGATTAGATTGAACTAATTTCAGCTATGTTAGTTGTCATTTCCCATGCTAAATCTAACAAACTATCCAACTAGGACAAGTATAAAAGGACACTTCCTCAAGTTCATCCAAGATTCATCCCTTTCATTTGGAATCACTCACTTATAGAATTTATGACTCTTAGAATGATTCATCATCATATCATAGTAGTATTTTTCACAAACTATCTTAATTACATTAGCCTATTTTCTAACAAGTTATAAAATTCTAGCTCTTGCAATAGCTTACCATATCACCCTTTTTACACTTCGTTGAAGTCTCAAGTTGACATTATCACCATAATACCATTTGTACTTTTATAATTGTTATCTTTCAAAATTCACTAAAATAATTGAATAAATCAAAGAAGATTTTCTAAGACAAGGGTTATTGCATAACAAGCTCTCTTAATGTTCCTTAACACCTTGAAGTTTTTCAATTATAGCTCTAGGTGCATGAAAGTTTTTGTTACAATTTATATGTGTGGATGTATCTTATTTTCAAGTAGTGAAGGTCTATAGATGGTAGGGTCATATGTACAACATAAGGTCAATTAAATAGAAAAATATTGATTTTAAAAATGTGATGATCATTTCCACATTTATTAGATTAAACCAAGTTTTCATATAATTTCATAACTTACAAATCTTGTCTCAGTCTATTCATATCAAATCTAGTGTAGAATTATAGGTGATAATTATTTTTACAATTGTTTTAGTTTCCTCTCTTAACCAACACTAAAATACACATTTACACTTGCTACTTCGCTCATATTTTAAATATAGTTAAACACATATTTCTAACTTTGTTCGTAAACCTAGAGTAATCTAATGCTAAGATGAAGATCTCAAAATCCAAATAGTGCACCCAATGGGATGAATGAGTTATGAATTCATGGAGTTTGTTAAAGATCCCCACTATCCACTCTTCTAATGTCAACAAAGAAAAATCTAAAGAAAAAAGCTAAAAATAAAAGTGGATGGCCCTTTTGAGTGAAGATGAATTTTGATGGGGTCTCACAAGGTTTAGCTTACAATTGTCTAAGAAACATCTACTTAGAACTAACAATGAGACTAAGTTACAAGCTTTATACAAAGGTCTACAACTTTGTCAATGGAGAAATATAAAAACCATTGACATTGAAGGTGATTTGATGATTTTTATTAATACAATAAAAGGTAGAAATGTGGTTAATTGGAAATTGAGGAAATAGATAGATTTGATTTATCCTATTCTTGATGGAATGCAAGATTTATTTGTTAAGCATGTATATTGGAAAGCTAGCAAGGATGTTGATCTCCTTGCAAACCATGGTATCAATCAGTTGGAAGAGACAATACTATCAAATCAAAGAGATGGTTAGATATTTCTATATAAGATAATCAAATCCAAAAGGCACACGATACCCATCTAGGAGTCAAAATTGTGAGTCACATATGATTAAAGCAATCTCAATGCAATCATATTTTATCTACTGTAGAGAAGATGAACTTGTAAAAATTATTATAGAACTACAATATAGAATGGTGAATTCTTTATTTATGGCAACATTAGATAAAAATGAAAAACTTAATGGTAGAAAGAATATCCATTAAGGGAGACAATGTGGTGCTCGGAAGAAGACCTATCAATGCAATCTTAAAGACCATTTAGTATCATCATTACCCTAGTTGATAATACCATCAAAGCCATTGTTGGTGTGAAACTATTTGGATGAGGTCATGTTCACGATAGTCTCATTTTGAAAGATTTTTTTATGATAATGATTAACGCTATGGGAAAGAACATGTGGGGTAAGTTGGCAACATGCAAGTATATTTAGAGTTCCTAGTTGTGTAGTTGCTAAAGCTCTCTATAGCTATGAACGTGATGCTACTATGAATGACATTGGTTGGGTTTATAATATGGATGTGATGAAGGATAACATTGTTTTGAGTGAATGTTACTAGTTTTTTTAGGTGAAACTCATCAAAAAAAACTTTGAAGAATATAGAAGATTTATGACTCTTCATCTTGTGCTACTGTCTACACAACAAATGAAGACATTGCATGAACTCAAGGGTGGTCTCCTCTTTATCTTACACAACAATAATTAGGAAAAAAATACATTGTACTATCTCATATTTCTTCTATTTGAATATTTACTTTTCTACTCTTTTTAATTAAGAGGAGTTACCCCACGACAACAACTTGCATATCAAAAAATCTACAATAATTTATTATTATATATTTATTTATTTAACATAAATATTAATATAAGTTTATCTCCCTTCAATTCTTAGTGATATTAATTTATTTTTATTTTAAACTATTAAATATTGAATTAAAATTAATATAAAATATATTTTACACTCCACAATCAATATACACTATGTTTGTAAATATTCGCCCACACAAAAGAAATATCATTAGAGAATGTCCTACGTGTTCTAATATTCATTAAAACGAGGTTGGTAAATAGACATTTTGTCTGTCATGGACTAATATACGTTGGAGAATTGAATCAAAGTCCAAATTCTTGCTTTAATACTATTTCATGAACAGCCAGGTTCTTTCTAGGTACACTCTTTCTTTCGCTAGTCTACTAATATATGATGCATCCCAAAAGTGTACAATATCTTAGTTCCTTCATTAGAAAAAGAAAAAGAAAAACTAATTCAGACGCAAATCTAGGTAGGTACAAAGAACAACTAATCTTCAATGTCAGTATCTTGTCTATTTATAGTACAAACTTATTAAATCTAAATTTATCCTACACACAGCTGTTTTGCAGAAGATAAAAAAGAAGTTTAATTGATGAGTGATGCACACTGCTTAGTCAACCTCAACGAATGGCCGTTCAAAAGCGGTGTTCGCGGAGTATTTGGACTATTAGTTCTCAACTGCTACGTATTTCCATTCATGCAAGAATGACAGTTGCATCGCCTCCTAATCTTCAACGTAAATCAATTGCATGCTAATTACACAAATCTTCAGAAATCACCCACCTTATCTTAAACACATTCTTATATGTGCGATGCACAACAGACCCTACTTTTCTTTACAACCCGAATGCTTTTCTTCTACGCTGCGATGCTTAGAAATCGGAGGTTTTTGGATGAAGCAGATCGGTTGTGGGGACTTTGGCCAGACTGAACAGCCCAGGTATGTTCCATCAATACTTATGTCACATCATGTTGAAACCCTAATTGTTTTTTTCATTTGTTTCTGTGATTTTTTTGTCATTCAGGGATGGTTAAATCTTAATAAGAAAGAAAAGTTTTAAGCAACTGCACCATAATGAAATAAACATGAATCCCATCTCAGAGATAAATAAATCGTTCAGAACTGGTTTTTATCTTATCAGGCCAGTTTCTTGATGTTGTGATCCTTACCTTTTTCAATTATATCCTAGAACCTTCCATTAGTGTTGGCTTGATGTACGTAAAGTTGCCTCTGAAGGTGAATTTTGAGGACCCCATTTAAATTTTTGGAAAGCATGAATAGAAGAAAGGGCTCTGAAATCCATGAAAATCAGTTGCCAACTACTGTACATTATAGTGCACTGCTAACCATGTTTTCAGTGCAGTCTTTGAGCTTAAAGAAAGTTTTTTTTTAATGATCTTTTTAAAATCATGTTGTAATTTGAAATATCACTTTAGTAAAGCTTTATCATGTTGGTTATGATGTTCTATATATATATATAAGATGGATGATTATTGAAGTTTAAATGAAAAGAAAATGATTGAAAAAAATTAGAATAAGAAGTTTCAATGAGTTAGAAGTTTTATTTGATTTGCTTATATTAATGGGTGATAAATATTGGTTTTAGTTTTTCTAATATGTTAAAGATTGTATTTTATAATATACTTTAAATCAAATATTTTAAGTATCCTTAAGTATTTAAATTCAAATTAGAAGTTATATATGAAATTAAATGAGAAAGGAAATAAAAAATAATTTATAGAGAAATTGTCTATAATGTAGGAACTTGATATAAAGGAAATAATTAGAGGTTATTAAATGTCTTTATATCAATTAAAATTGAGAAGAGTTACAAGTCAATTCCTCTAATAGAGTCTTTAAGAATATTGTAGAGCTAAATAATCATTCTCAAATATTTTTGAACTCATCATGTACAACACTCACTCAAACTAACTACTTAACACTTGCAGTAAATTATAAAGTTATTCTACCCAACATTTTTTAAATATTCGTCAAATTCAAATGCTTGTTCTACACTAGTAGAGACATAAGAAGAGGAATATTATTTTGGTTAGACAGTCTATGAATCATATTGGGATTAGTATGAGATAAATCCTATGTTGTTTTAGATAGAGAGACAAGAATATCATCCACATCTTGGGATTATGGAATGTGAGGTGAAGATTATTTTACAAACATCTAGTTATTGCAATAGATAGTCTTTATTAGGGCTACTTTCTTTCTTTATCTATTTATTGAGACTCATAGATAAAAACCATAAATTTTTTTGCTAAACATACCAATCATCTTATAATGGAAGCATCTATTAGGGAATCCTTCATAATCTATATACTAGATCCAAGTGCACTCTAATGAATAAGTTGTGACACTATATATGTAATTATCATGAATAAGTCAATCAATGCACATGCCCTAAAAAACCTATGGTTTGGATCCACCAATCCATCCTCCACCCTCAAAAACTCATCTTGTTGGACAATATTTTGAATAAATTCAAAATTTCTCATTGCTAGTGGAATATTATACAAGCATAATCATATCAAAATTTTGGATATGATTGCGTTCACACAATCAAATAAAGGGTCCCATGAGGCCATGAAGAGACCAAATTTCCTACAAAATTATGTGTCATTCTACTGCAAAAACTTGTAATCTTACTTCAAAAAAGGAATTTTATCAAGAACACATTATCCAAGACCTCCATCAAAAGAGAATTCAAATTGCTCTAGGTTAATCTGTTTCATATTGAAAATCATCCACTAGAGGGTGCTTCTCTATACATCTAAAGATAGTAATCCTATAGCCAAGATTTTCTATCAATGCTATCATCTAAGACATGAAAATCAAGGGGTTTACAACAATATTCATAATCATATCACCCAAAGAAAATGCTAGAGTTTTAGCTATCTATGGTTGATGGTTAGGAGTCCATTTAAAAAAATAAAAAATCCACTATCATTGTTCATGTATTCAAATAATGTCATTCAACTAATAATTTTTCTACAAGAATTGAAGAAAGATTAGTATTTTCTTATTAGTGTTTTTTTAACAAAAAATGTTGCATCATGAAAAGGGTTTACCAAATTCTTACATTCTTTGTAAATTTTTAGGCTTCTTGTTATGGATTTTAAAAGTTCCTAAATATCCTTGTTTGTGACTAGGATTAAGAGGGTAGTAGAAAGCCTTTCTTCAGGTTGTATTTTTTTCTCTCAATACCAATATCTTTGAATTATGTTCTCCTCCATTTTCCTTCTACTATATTGTTGCTACCATTTCCCCCTATATCCATCTAATCCACTAAACATCTCCTCTACACTCCATTCATATGACCATACTTTCCTTCACACTTTCACTTCAAAATTTCATATTATTGATTATAGTATTTATTTTTTATTTTTTATTTTAATTTTAAAACATATTTTATTATTAATTATCCAAACTAAAAATTCAATAGCAGTTATTAAAATATATGTTAATTAAAATATATTTATATTTTAGATATACTTTCTATTCAATAAATAATAAAAAAATTGGATCTCTTACCAGTTTATTATAATAATTAAATTTAAATTACTACAAAATTTAGTTGATAATAATTTAATATGAAAGATATAAATTGGATAATGTATTTTTTGAGTATTAAATATTTGGTAATTAGATATTGATCTCCTACTTAATATTTTATAAAATAAATATTTAATTACTAAAAATATATGGATCAATGTTAATTATTTATGTATTTACAAGTTAAATCTTGAATTATAATTTAAGATAGGAGTAAATTATAGTCTCAATATGTTTGAATATAATATAAATCATAAAATGTGAGGGTTTGAAACGCTAATTATAAGGTTAAATCTTGGAGTTGAATAAGAAAATGAGATAAACAAGAAAATTGGATTACAAATTAAATTAATTAAATTTTAGAATTGTGGTTAGTCTTATCATTAATTGAACAACATCAAGGTTCAAAGGTATTGAAGTGTGATAGTTTTCTTTCTCATAACTCAATGAGACTTGTGGCTCATATGAAGGAGAGAAACTTATGTTTAGATTATAAGATTGAAACTTAGTTAAAAGAAGAAAATGAGATAGGTAAGGAAAATATACCACAACTTAAATTGTTAATTTTATATAATACTCTATTTTTATCTTACAAGAATTAGAATCTAGTTTTTAATTAACCTATTTATTAAATATATCAAACAAAAAATCATATGTAGATTGCTTTACAAATAAACCTTTATACTTGAATAAAAATTATTACTAAAATTTAAAATATAATAAAAAATGAAAATTAAAAAAAATTCTATATATCTAAATCTCAAGGGAAAACAAATATACTAATTATAAATTTATATAAAAACAAATAATTTATAATTTATTATAACAGAAGTGATTAGTTGTAGATATACATATTCACTTGGCTTCTCATCTTCTCTTCTGCTCTTAAAAAATAGAAATAAAAAGTTGCTGTGAATAACGTGCTCTCTAGTGGTCCTCAACATATAATTATTTTGTATGACTTAAGAGAGCGAATAACATTTTGATACGGATAACACTAGCAAACAGGATTCGGTTGACATAAACACTTTTGAAACTTAATAAAATAATAGGAAAAAGACAAGGAAATCCGGACTGCAATGGCGTAATAAAATGCAGGGGCCAGCAAATCACATGACGTATAATATATACGGGAAAAGACTAGCAGAGTAGAGAAATAGGCAACTTTATTTTCTAATGCAGGTGGAGACTCATAGTTAAGTGCGTGCGGAAGAGCAACAGCTACCTTTCCATGGGCAGGACACTGTCTATATCTCCTTTGCCACCAAAAATTCAGTCTGTCCACCCCTACTGAAGGGTAGTTGAGCTTCCCCCTCTTGGAATGGCCGCTAACAGTTTTGCCAACGCCTCTTCTCCTTGTTTATACCCTTCAACATCTGCCCACCCAAATAATGTGTATAAATTCTTGACCTCCATCCTCCACAACCTGTGTAGAGTTAGACCCACATAAGTCTACCTGCAACTAAGGACATAATTACATAGTGCTAAATTTCTTCTCCAAGTTTAGTTAGAGTGAGAATATCATTGATGGGTAGAAGGCCAGGCTCCTCTGTACCAGAGGATTTCAACAGAGGGGCATGGACTGCACAGGAAGATAAGATATTGACTAACTATATTCGCACACATGGCGAGACTGGATGGAGATCTCTTCCCAAAAAAGCAGGTAATTTGTGGGCCATTCAATTGTGCATAGTTTTCAGCACATTCTAACATTTAAATGAAAGTTGTATAAGAGAAATTGTAGCTGATATTTGGGTCTGCATTTGAGCAGGTTTGAATCGTTGTGGGAAGAGTTGCAGACTACGGTGGCTGAATTATCTTCGACCTGATATTAAACGTGGCAACATTTCTCCTGATGAAGAAGAACTCATCATCAGAATGCATCGCCTGCTGGGCAACCGGTAAGCAAACTTTAGACTGCTGATATTGATTTAAGAATTTGGTCTGGATAACTGAAATTGATTATGTAAAAAATGTATGGCAGATGGGCACTCATTGCTGGGCGGCTGCCTGGAAGAACGGATAACGAAATAAAAAACTACTGGAATACTCATTTGAGCAAAAAGCTTGCAATGAGTAGTAGTAAACCCAGTATTTCTAGATCCCATTTGGCAGTCCAAGAATCTAGCAGTTCTGCAGGAACTACAAAGTACAGCCCTCCACTGAATTCCAGTGAAGATGATGGAGAAAAGGGCTCCGAAGTAAGATCCTCTTCGGATGATACAATAAGTTTTGGTGGGGCAGAAGCATTGAATGTGTCCGAATCATGGGCACAACTATTAGAGGACTCGCTCATGGCTGATCTTGAAGATGGGACCAGCATTCCATCTTCCAATTCGAGTGTTTCATGTCCTCTCGAGTACAACAATCCCATTTCCTTGCCTTGTATTGATTTTGGGGCAGTGGATGATTTCTCTGTAGAGAGTCTCCTCCAACCAGGGGCTTATGGTTTAGAAGATCTATGTCCACTTCAGAGCAACCAGGATAATGCTTCTGATAATGTTAGTCATGACGATTACTTAGCCATGACTGCTGAGCCCGGAATTACAGAAATTTATGACACTCTACAGTCAGAACTAGCAGGGCAGATGGAATTAGATTCTCTAGATCAGCTTTTTTACTATGAGGAAAACTGGGAGGATCCAGTAGACTTGATTAGCCTAGGTAAATCTGCTGATGAAGAATATCTAAACATTCTGGTAGATATTCCTAATTAGAAATATTATTGCCCAGTATATAAATTTGTAAATTCTATCATTTTCTTTCCTACATTCCAAGGATCAATGCAGGAATGCTCTGTGTTCATACATTTAGAGTCATTTCATGAAATTTAACCGAAACTCAGGACAGATCTATCTGATTTAACCAATTTTAATAGCTAATCAGAAGCCAAACTACTTCTCAGGTATTATAGCCTCTTAAAGATTGGCTTACAACTTATCCAGGGTTGCAATTTAATTGGTATTAACTTTATAAGATTGTTCTGATCTTTCGTCCCATATGCTTCATCTTGGAACAGAAGTTCCCACTTCACAAAAGGGACAAAGACTAAAAATGCTTGAGGAAGGGTGGTTAAGTCATTTTCCAAGATCGACAAGTTCTTGGGCCAAGTACAATTAAAGATCATAGATAAAACTCTATAATGATAATCTAATACATAAACATCTAAAGAGGACGTGAAATTCTAGGGATAAAAAGAGCACTATGGAGTGTATATGAAGTGCAATCAAATATCTTGAACTATTAGGAAAAGCATCGAATAAGAGACTTATTTTCACCATTCAAAACTTGCATAGAGTAATATTATTAAAAAAAAAACTAATAAATAAGGGTATAAGTATACACATGTTTTATTTATAGAATACAAAAAAAAATTGAGCATATGAAACTAACACTTTGAATAGTTAAATAATATGAAGATAATAGAGAAAAATCATAGATAGGCACAACAAGATGAATACATTTATATATATCATTTTTTGTTACACGTAGTAATGAAGGTCAAAATTATATGGTCATACTTTTCTTAATTAATTAAACACAATAAAGTAAAATATCCTAATTTGAATGCTTAAGTGTCAAAATCTATTATTTATCCCTCTTTCTTCTTGCTAAGAAACATTCACCAAATATCTATATATTTTTCTCTAATGATTTTAGCATTATCAAATATTTAGAACTAGGAGCTACATCCTTATTATTTGCACTTGAAGACTCAAATCATAAATTTTTCTTATAGTTTCATAATGGATTTTGTCCTTTAAATTTTATCTTTCTAAACTACCAAGTGTGATAGATTTTGAACAAACTAGATGGTCCCAAAGTGTTCATCTATTATGTATGAAATATTTTTCCCAATAGCACAACATATAACATGTGTCATTCTTTCGGTTTCAATAGTTTTTCTTAATGAAATGTGTTCGAATTTGTGATACCATAGTTTTAAAAATATCTTGTGTTGGGCTCTACAAAAATACTAAACTATATCATTTTGATCATTGACACAATAGTTTCAATGTGTCATACTATCAATTTACAAATTTTGTACCATATATTGATCTAAAGAAACAATCAATGGTTTTGCAGCATTAATAACTTACTTTATCCCTTTTATTTTGTATGAAATAGAGAGGGTTTCACTCTTTCTAAAATAGCATTCTTAGCAAACAGCACAACAAAAAATACTACACCTATTGACAATATATTTAGAGAGTGTGAAATAGACATGTAACACACAAGCGTTAGCTTTTCCTTTTTGCTGAACCTTGATTTTTTCAAAATAAAAGATAAAAATTGTGCCCACCATGTATACTATCTCATTAAGTTATAGCCAATGGTGCAAGTATCTTAAGTTGCCAGACTGCCAACTTCCAAATATTGCACAATTTTTTGGTCTTTGAAAATAATTAATAGTTATTTTTATCAAAGGGTTTCCATTATCTTTAAACTATAACATGAAGATGTGTCACACATGCTAATGTGTTAACTCTCAATTGATGGCACAACTAGGAGGATGTCTTGTATTCATAATTCCTTGGAGGAGTGCATGTGAATGGTCTTCAAAATGAGAAACAATTTAGATTCACTATAGGCATTAGGAGAAAAAAAATAGAGATAAAAATAAATCACACAATTAGAAAAAATTGCAAAATATAGGGAAAAAAATATAATCCCAAAATTTAATGAACCTTTAACTTTTCAAAGAATCAAAATAAGCTCATGAAGAAAAAATTTCTATAAAATAAGGTATCTCGAAGGGAGAATGAAGAGAAACTTATAATTATAGAAACCTCTTGGGGGATCCCTTCTTGTAAGGAAGAATATTTAACTATCGATATCTAAGGCATTAGAGCTCATTCAAAAATATATCAACATTTCTACAAAAACTAGTACCTTATTTGAAGGAATACTAAAATTTTATAAGGGTAGCTTGAAGTAACACCCGCTTCACATTAGTTGGATAGTATTTCCTTTTGAAGGATTTGAAGGACATATATAATTAAATGATGTCCTTTTGTGATATTATTTTTGGCCTCTTCATTATTACATTAGTTTGAAACTCTAATAACATTAGAGAATAAATAATTGCCTCTAGATTTCTATAATTCTTGATGTTTGGACCCAACCCCCAAAGAATGTCTAGTCTACTTTTTTTTTCATGAGTAATGATTTGAATTTTTCTTCTTCCAACACTATGTCTTCTTATTTTAATTAGTGAACCACCAAAAATGAATGCAATAGGGAAAGAGGATTCCCCAATGTGCCCCTAGGGTTTTTCACCTAGAAGCAAGGTGGAAGAATGACTCTCTTTCACACTAATGGTATTCTTGGTGAGTTAATTCAAAGATTGGGGTTTGAAATGGGTGTGATGTGTGTGCCTAAGTGTTTCAATGTAATGAAATAAACTAACTATGAAATGTAAACTAATGTGAATGTAAACTATATGCAATGTCCTAAGAATGCCCTAAAATGTATGAAAGTTGTAAAGAAACTAAAAGAGACAAAAATGGTGCACCTGGAAATTGAAAGTTGAATAAGAGGAGCTCTAGAATCTTCTAGAATCTACTAAAAATTCTCACTAGGACATTTATGCCAGAATGGGAAACTTAGTCCTACTTTCGAGAAACTCTATCGGAATAGGGTTTTGGCAAAAGGGTATCCAGAAATCCAAAAACCACTTTTCAAGCCTAGTATTGAGACTAATTCACCAATGATGGTGACTTAGGCCTCTTGGGACTTTCAGGAGTTTCGAGGTTGGAATTTGTAGGTGCCCACTTTTACTTATGTTTTTGACAGAGACCCATGTTTGGATCTTCAGAAAACAACCTACAAGTTGTCTTTTAGCTCCTTCTAGGGTTTGTTGACTTGGAATGACATGGATGGAATGATGACACCTTTTCAACACTTTACTCTTTTACTAATCTACTTACAAACCTGCAAAGCACACATACAAAGAGAAGGAAAAGGTTGGGGTTAGAGAATAGGGGTTTACCTTAGTCAAACCCCATGTTGGTAATCAAACCCAAATGAAATAGAATTTAAAGGGAAGGATGATTGAACAACATGAAAATGTAAACACTCACCAAACCCTTGTTGAAGAATTCTAAAGATATGCAAGAACTAACTCCAATGGATAATGTCTGAAATGTTAAGTGCTTGAATGCTTGCTTGAGAAGATTGGTTGCTTGTGGATGCAAGACTGTATGAATGCAAGAGATGATGAAGATGAAGGAGGGTGAAAATGAGGGTAAAATCCCTTATTTATACATGTCAAGCCCTAATTCCCCAAAAATAACACAACATAGGCTGATCTTAAGGTTTTGGAGGCATATTCCCATTAGAATTTTGTTTTTATTTTGAATTTTATGCCAAATGGGACTAAGTCACCCAAGGTGGCGACTTAGTCCACTTGGAAAAATTCAAGTGATAGTAAGGAATTAAGTGGTGTTGAATGTTGATTAACAGGATTGTCTCCTGAAACACACTTAATTCGGGCATATTAGTGAATTAAAGGGCAAATTTTTCATAAAAAAAGGGTGAATTTGTTGATGACAAGCCTAGAAAAGTGTGAAAATGTGTTACAACACTTTGGAACAAGGCTTGGAAAGAGGTAAAAAGGGGTTGTTTAGATAAATTATGTTGAAAAAGTCTCAGAAAAGTGGGAAGATGTGTTACAACACTTCACAACACTTAAATTGTAAAACACCATTAGGTCGTTATTGGTTTTCAAGCATTCAAGGCCTAATGTGAATGTGTTGGCCATATTACAACATTAGATCTAGGCGGAATCAAGCCAAAATCCAAGGAAAAGGGTCAAAATGAGTGAAAAAGTTTCAAGGCTACACTTTTTGGTGACACAATCGAGATGGGAGTCCTTGTTGTACAAGAGAGATAATGTGCCCGATTACTCCTAGCACATCCTACTATAAAGAAACCAATTGGACCTTGCAATTTAGAGTGACTTTATTTTATCTATGAATCTCATTTACTTTACCATACTAGCTCTCATATTTAAATACACTTAATGGAAAGGGAACCATTTGATAAATCACATAGTTTTTCAACCAAAGTGTATTCTTGAGAGACCTTAGGAGTCAATAAAGATGGGCTTCATCAACCTTAGATTTTACAAGTGTGAATTTAGAGTTTCGATAAAGGCTATGAAATTTTGTGGATTTGATGTCTTGTTGGATGTCTATAATTATATCCCAACATGAGACATATTTCTCCTTCACCAAGGGAGTATCTCCAAGTAGTTTCTTGTCCTATTAAACTTCCACATTTAGTTGCTAAATTATGTTTATATTTTGTGATTAGGAATCCATTAATTAAGACAAACATTTTTGTAACTCTATGGTCTTGTCCACCCTTGCTCACTTTGACTCTTCTAGATTTTATATATTTTTATTGTAGCCCTTCACTACTTTCTTGATTTTACCAAGCTCTAATTATATGCTAATGATTTTATCTTGCTATATTTGTAGCTTTTTACTTAAAATTGAACCTAGAGTTCTTTTTTAAGTTCGTATAATTCTTGGTAGTATGTTTTTATTTGGCCCTTAAGATAATTTACCCTATCATTGGTTCCTCCTTTCTTAACTTCTCTTTTCCAATTTTTTATTGACTTTGATTAAATTTAAGGTGGTAAATTCTCGAGTTTCTTCATGTAGTGTCGAAAAAAGGGTCCTTTGACATTTTTTGTACTCGTTTGGGTCCTCCTTGCGGATTTTGGCTCAATGTTGCCTTGATTTAGTGTTGTAATGTGGATAACACATTCACATTAGGTCTTGGGCCCTTGTGAACTAATGTTTTTTAATGATACATTGCAAAGGTGTTATAAAACTTGTTGTAACACACTTTTCTAGGGTTTTATCAATTAACTAAGCATAATAAACATAATTTCAATCATAATTAACATTAATATTTCCTTATTTAGAGTGTTCTAAAGTGTTGTAACACACTTTTACATTCCTCTAGGCTTGTCATTAATAATTGGGCTTTCTTATGCTTTAATTGGCCCTATTTTGCATCCACAAGCCTCATTTATTACATCTTTTTTAGGATAATCTCGACACCAATCATTGACCTAACATAATTTAGGTGTTCCTATCTTGTGTGGCCTATATTTAGTGTTTGTGACTCATTCACCACCTTGGGTGAATGAGTCCCACCTAGGTCTTTTTGGCCTTGATGTAGGTTTCACACATTTCTAGACACTTTTGATATTTGGTCCCATACATTATGTGTGATGGGACTCATTCGCCACCTTGGGTAAATGAGTCCTGTGTGACAAAAATTCAAATTTAAATAAAATTTCCAACAAGATTTTATTCTCCTAGATCTGATGTCAGCTTGTAGTGTTTTAATATCAGGAATTCTTGCATAATTGAGTATAAATACAATATTCTTTCTCTCATTTTACCCCCAAGCATTCAAGTACTCATCCTTATAGAAAATTGAGTTCACAAGAGCATTTGAGCAAGAGCATTCAAGGGTAGATTATCAAGCATTCAAGAGTATTGTTCAAGCATCAATCATTATGTCAAAGATTACATCCTTCATGTTTGTTGTTGTGCTAACAATTATGATGTAGAGTTCATGATTCGAGCAAGCATTGTATTCAAGATCTATCTCCTTTAATAAAGAGTCAAGAACCACATCAATTGCAGCCATTTCAAGCATAATTGTAGCACCTTATCGCAAGGGTTTGGTGATTTGCAACATTATCCTTTTTTCATTCATCATTCTCCCTTTACATTTACTTTCATTTCAAGGTTTAATTACCAACAAGGGGTTTTACCAAGGAAAGCCCCTATTCTCTAACCCCCACAACATTTTTCCCTCTTCTTGTGTGTGATTTATAGGTCTAGGTTGCAGATTTGTCAAGGAAAAAAGGTGGAGAAAAGTTGTCAAGCCTCTAGAGTTGTCAAAGTTGCCATTCAACCTTAGAGAAGACCTATAGGTGGTATTTTGCATATTCGGATCTAAAAACTAGTCAAAAAGAGTAGGGCGGACTGAGAGATACATAATCTAGTTCAAAACTTCTAGAAAAGCATAAGTGGACCGATTCACTACTATTGGTGAATGAGTCTCGTTGTACAAGCAGATGCTAGAGGTTTTTATAGATTTGGATACCCTTTTGGATGAAACCTATTTCTACACATTTTCCCAGAAATTGGAGTGATTCGCCCAACTTGGTGAATGAGTCCCAATCAACACAGACAATAGGTTTTTCAGTGATTCAGATCTCCATTTTTCCTTCTTTAGCCTTCCAGGTGTACACTTTCAGTCTCATATCTTTTTATTGCATTTTATTAATCTTTCTAGGTCATTTTTCATATTACACTATGTTTTCAAATATCTTTTTTTCTAAATTTACACTTGGTGGTGAACCCTTCATTTGACATCATTTAGTCCCCTCGAACATTCCCTTTTCCATATTTCAATCTCCTTTGTATTGAAATATCAAGGGCTTGTTCTTGAGTGAAAAGAGTGTGAAAATTGGTATATTTCCTCTTAGGTCCAAAACCCTAGAAGAAAAATAAAACAACCACAACATTTTCATCTTTTCACTTCCATCAGTTTCACTATATCCTTAGGTCACACTTCAATTAAACTCATCCCTACCATATGTATTGAGTAATTTTTAGGGTACATTTAACCTTTTAGTTTATCCACATTAGGATTCACATGAGTAATCATTAAATATTTATTAGCATGGTCATTAAATGACCTATTGACCTAATATAGCTATGCATAAGAGCTCCATATTTTTTCTACCTCTAGCTTTTTATCTTGGCCTCATAGGCCTTCTTGGATGTCAATTGTTTTTGGTGCAATTATATAGGAGAGTAGATGAAACCACCTACAAGTGGGGATCCTTGGGGTAGACCATTTGGGAAGATCACCATTTATTGTCCTAAAGATGATATTACTCCAAGTGACGAAGAGGAATGAACCATGAGAGTGGAGGGAGAAAACTAAGGTAAACTAAAAGTGGGGTATGGAAGCATTTACAACTTTTTAATGGGTAATTATGGAGAAACCAAAGGGTTATTTTTTTTAAGAATAAATGATCGGTAGGGACATTCAAGATGACATTGTAGTGAGTATAATTATCAAAGATGTACTTCACTAGTGGAAGGGAGTCGTACTAGGTGGGGGCTGTGAGAAGAAATTTGAAAAAGAGGCATTGAAAATGTAGGTGTAGATATAGGTTTGATATAAGAAGTGGAAGATGGATACTTACTTGTGATTCAATTAAGGTTAGAAGTATTTGAATTTACAAGTGTTCCTATGCAAGTATTGTATTTTCTATCTCTTTAGAGTAAGATACCCTTAAAACCACCAAAATTAATCTTCTTTCTTGGTTTAGAAGGTGTAATTTTCTCCAATACTTGGCACAAAGGTTTCTACTCAATCTAATTAGTTCGCTTTGTTATAGTTTCTTGTATCTCCAAAGTTTGAATACTAGATAGTATAGATTATCTAATTTCCTTTTGAAGTTTTTGTGTTTCTATTTGGAGGGTTATTTTAATTTCCAAATCCACTTGTTCTATTTGTACCCTAAATCTCTTAGATTCAAAATTTTATTGAGAAAAATGGGAAGGGTATTCAGATGATTTTCCTTGTATGATGTGAAGTTGCACTAGCCATGAAGAGTAGCTTTGTGCAAGGGAAGGGATTTCTTCTAATGAACAATTGTTAGTTTCACACAAGGGCCCCTAATTATGGAATAATCCAAGGTGTTTTATGAAGGTCACAACACTTTCATGCTAGCTTTTTTTTTCCTTTTTAGGGATTTTTAAGGTATATGTTATGTTAATAATAAAAAATATCGTAAATTATTTTAGATCTAGTTTACATGTATTTCATTTCTCTTCAGATTAAGTATAAATTATTTGTATTTCCTTTCAAATAATATATAGATTTTTGGAACAACCTATAAAGAGTGGTAAGGGATTAGAGAATAACTTATACCATCAGAGATTAACATAGAAATAAGTCAAGTTATGACTATGGTAGCTTGAGATAAAAGAGAAAGAGAATAATCCATGTTTAAGGTGATCCTCAAAGAAATGGATAATGGATGAAGGAATCTAGTGACATAAAAATTTCCTATTGAGAGCCTAAATGTGATGGTGATTATGAATTCACGAAATTTGAATAAAAAATAATAATACCTTTAATGGTGTTGAATGTTAGGAATATAGTTTTTAGAATGGAAGAAACTAGTTGGAGTGAAAGGGGAAAACAAAGAAGGAATCAATGAACCTATTCTTTTATAGGTTGAAAGGAATGCATGTAGTTTGTGGGAGGGTTGATTAGTGTGAGAATACTAGAAGGAGGTCAAATTATTTTGCACCTAAATTTAGAATGAAGTGCAATGGAGAACAACATGCTCGTAAGGAAAGGTCAAAAAGGGAAGAATTGGTCAATGAAAATAATAATGTGTGGCATAGATTTTGTAATAGAAAAGAATAAATAGAAGAGAATGGATATCAAGAGGATATGGATAGAGTGTGTTATAATAAAACCATCCAATAAGAAAAATAAAAGGAGAAGATCTAAATAGAGGAGAGTCTTGAACCTACCAAGCTACTATATTAGAGAGTTAAATGTGGAAGTAATGTTAAAAGATAGTCATATGAGGACAAGGAGAAAATGAATCTTCATTTAGATTGAGAGAAGAAGAAACCTTAGCAAATAAAAGATTGGTTGTAGATAAGAAAGATGGGACCTTGAAGAAGAAAATTGAATATGAACAAAATTGATAGAATGGTTAATCATTTTAGGAGATCTACTTAGATTTATCTAGAAAATGTTATAAATAAGCAAGAGGAACCCATTATGCTAGAAGATAAAGATGTGAATTACGCCTAGGAAGGAATTGGATATAAACATATTGGATGAAATATACTACAAAAGAGGGAGTGAACAAAATCTAATGGATGAGTGATTAGATTATGGTGGATAAGGATCCACAAAAGGAATGAAAGTTATGGTTAAAACTTGGTAGAGGAGGAAAATTTATGGCTCTTGAACTAAATGGTAGAAAAGGAGAGTGGAGAAGTTAAAAATTCTTCTAGGAGCTAGATCTATATTGACTTATGAAGCACACTAAGGTTGAAGCATAGGAAAAAATTATGGCTCTACCACTTAGCCCTCATTTATTGGAAATAATATCACGATTCATTAGCATGGGGTGTGTACTAGAGGAGCCTCTCATGTATTATGTAAGAGTTGAAGATTAGCTCAATACCCAAGACCACCTGCAAAAACAATGAAAGCCTTCTACAAGAGATTATGCAAGAATATGAGCTTACTTGATATTAAGACCTATCAAAAAGATGATGAAGTATGAAGTATGTTACATATGTGTACAATGACCTTCCTTATATATGAAAGGTGAGGAATAGGATTGAACATGATTTTGACATGTGTCTTAATCCTATGACATGTGACAACTAACAATATAACTACCTAGGAATCAACATAAAAGCTAGATAAGATAAGTTCTAGAAAAACCAACTAAAATTTGTAGAAATAATTTTATATCCTAAGTAAACTTAACATGTAAACAAGTCCCCTAATTACCTAGCAAGATAAATTACTAGGTACAAGACTAATTCACTCCAACAACCCCCTTAAGTGCAATCTTAGGGAGAATATTATTATGCAAATGATGCAAAAAAGATGCAAAGATGGGTCTCGGCTACAAAGCCATTTTAGGTACCCATGTACAAATGCAAAATAAATCTCACAAACGGAAAGGAGAAAACCCAATAGGACAAAAATCCTCTCCAAAAGAGAGAAAATAAACAATCAAGTGATGAAGGATGGAGGACAACATGATACCCCCAAGTACACCATCCATCACATATATACATTACAAAATCCCCCCCATAAGAGGGAAAGAGAGACTATGTAGCCCCCCATAAGAGGGAAAGAGAGAGACTATGTAGCCCCCATAATGTGTAATCACCTGCAAAAATGGTAACTGCTTGAATACAAAACATGATCCAATGTCAACAAACAACTTGTCTCCCTTTCAAAAGAAACAAAACCAAGTACAAATGCAAGAATGCTTCCCATTCCGAATAGGAATTGAAAAAAATAAAGCATAAATATGTATGATGATGTCTCTGAAATATGCTCATGTGTCTCCTTGTCCATTGAAGATGAAGATTCTACAATCAAATCATATAATGCCCAATCAAAGAAGAAGGTGGAAAACCAAGACCAAGTGAAAATGGATGTTGAACAAGATCCAAAGATAATGATGGTTTGACAATAGTTGCACATTGACTATCATCAAAGAGGAGAGATAACCCCTCAAATATGTCCTCCAAATATGAAGTGTGAGACTCCACAAACAAGGATGCAATGTTTGATATATAGGAATCCCAATTAGGAAGACAATGAGATACATGTTGCAAAGAATCACTGAAAGTTCTCAATGAATCACACACATATTCAACAATCTTGCATTTTATTTTTCTTATTTTTTTCTTTATACTTTACAATTTTTTGAAGTTCAATTTAAAGTTTGTGTCTGTAGTTCTAAAAATGCATTGAATAAAGAATGAATAAGACACTTCAATAACATGAAGTCATTTGGATGCATCCTTGTTGCCTCACAAAGTAAAATGTATGAAGATCACTTTGAACTCTTGTGGTATTACCAAAGATTGACAATAATTTAAAGGTCATGCAACATCATCTTAAGGTCCTCTACACTTTATTTACATTCTAGAATGGCACAAGGATTCCATCATTTAAAATATTTATTTGGGAGATTTCCTCCTTGTTTGTATTGTGTATGTAATGATGGGGCCTACTTGAGAGCATGATTAGTATAATAGGATTACAAATTGATCTCTAGGACTATATTAAGCTTGTTTGAAAATATAGTATGGTGCTAACAAAGGCGAGGAAATAATTACCTCATTATTAAGAAAAGATAATTGTTAAACACATTATTGGAGAGTATGTTTATAATTAGACTATAAAACATGAGAGTATTGCAAGAGTTTAAGACCTCAATATATAACTTATTGACTTGATGTAATTTTAAAAGAAAAATATATTTTTGTTGTTTTAGTGATTCTCTTTGTTTTCTAAATATTATTCTTTATTTATATTTTCCATTGTACAAATAAATTTTATTATTATTTTTGATAAAAGGGTAAAACGGATTTTACAGGGACCCGAAACCACAAAGTTTACAAAATAGCGAGGAGAACACCAAAGTTCCACCAAAAAAACGGCTGCTCGAAAAAAAACCAGCAACAATCAAACAAAAAAGACCAGAAGGGTCAGGAAAGAAGGGACGGTAGAGAAAGAACACAAGAAGTCTCAGCCATTACTTCAAAGACCTAAGGACAGTCTCTGTCTCCGCCTCCAAATCCTGCATATCTTTAACCCCCTTTTTAAAGGTTTGAACCATTTTTGGAGTTAGGGGGGCCTTGCGCTTCAAGTTGGCACGGGTTCTTCTAGAAATGCCACCATCCGTGTCCTGACTTTTATCTTTTGTATCTTCCAAGTCAACCACCAGAGATCCCTGTTGGGCTTTGTCAAGCTTTTCAGTCATCGCATTAATAATTGTAGCATTATATCTTGCTATACGGTTGTTTTGTTCCATGAGAGTTCTGATGATGTTCCTTTTAAAATTGTAAATTTCAATATCCCCCATCCTAACCACATCACCTTCATTTCACTTTTTACATTAAAAAATTATGCGGCATGTCAAATTTTTATGCTTGATTAGAATTATGTTTTTTTTCAAATTCATCTACATATCTTCCTAGAGTAGAGGAAAACTACGATTCAATTGCTTCTAAGTGTATAAACTTATTTAAGTCATTAGTTTTAATCTTGAAAGCACATATCCCTACATTATGCTAAGTTCCAGCGAGAAAATGGGGACGATCAATTATAGCATTTTGTTTTTTCGGTAAAAATAGGCCATCAACTTGGGGATCTGTCTAGTCAACCGGCATGAACGGGTAGTTGGAAGCTGTCCTTCCCTTCGTCTGTAGCTTAGCCTGGCTTCATCTACTTAATGTTAAAAAATATCTGTGTAAAAAAAAAACATAAGTGTTAAGGTGCAACAACTACCATAGTTGACCATTAGCCTCAACTGATACATGTATGCATCAGCAAGAATGAACGTTGCATCGTCGCCTACTCTTCAACACAAAACCATTCAACGTTACTAAACACACGTGCATCACTGACTGTTTTGACCGCAGTTCAAGTGTCCACCCAACCTCTAAGCCACCAAAAATGCAGAAAAACCTAACTTCTCTTTCAAAGCAGCTTAGAACAGCTGAAGGGTTTTCTTGGCTTAACTGCGAGCAAAGAATCAGATGTAGTGGATGGTATGTTTTGATAATTTACTGAAAGACAAGGCGGCATGAAGAAGATCAATGTCAAGGACTGGGAGAACCCAGAAGTACAGGTATGCTGCTTCAATGCTTGTGTTGAAACCCAAATGGTTATTTTCGTTTGTTTTCCTATTTGCTGTCCATTCAGTGATAGATACAATTTCATTCTTTATAATAAAGCAAACTTATAAGAGATTGCACCATAACCATAGCTATGAATCCCATATTACAGCTAAAGAAATCCTTTATATTTTTAACTCCCCTGGTTTATCTTATCGAATCCATTTCTTGTTGCTGTGATTCTTTCTTGTTCAATCCTATCATTTGCATGACTACTAAATAGATGTCAATGTTTGTTCTCCAATGTGAAATTGAGGACTACTAGGTCATTGTACTGGAAGTTCAAGAAAATTAGCCAAAACCTAAAACAGCATAAATTGAGATTTTTTCCCCCACGAAGATCTATATGTTAGAATGAAAAACTTTGATTGCAATGCTCAATACAACTTTCCTTAGAAAAAATATCTGGAATGTTAATTTATAACATAGGTGTAAGCTCAGAGCTGAGAACTTAGAATAGAAAAAAGATCTAGAATGTTTGAATTAATGGAGGTTTTACTAGACACTTATGGTTTAATGATGGCTCTTGATCGCTGATCAGGAGAAGAAAACAAAATTTATAGCCTATTAACTGAAATTTTTAAAATGTTAAATGTTAGTTGTTTTTAAACCCTTAACAAGATAGAACTGAATAGCCTTTAAAGTACGTTATATTAAGTTAGCCATTTCACTTAGAAATAAAAAATGAAGTAAATGGAATACAACAAATGAAGGAGGAGACCACGTTAATGGGGTAATAGATAGTATGAATAAAGAAGGAGAGAAAAGATGGACTACTCCCAACACATTATGGTGGAAATTAATTTTTTATCGATCTTCTAGAGCTGTAAGTTCGGAAAAGTTAGTGTAGGTTTTACTATCTGAAATTTGAAATGGAAATGAAGAAATATGGCATTTTTTCTTGTTGGGTTGAATGTGAGATGCCGTCATTGGAGGTTTTTCTTTTTTCTTTTTTTGTTGGATTGAATGTGAGATGTCATTATTGGAGGCATTTTTTTTAATGTCTTGGAAGGCAATAAGATGTTGGAAATTGAGCGCAACTCTTAAATTGTCATCAATGATTTGGAGAAAGGGAAGTTTCCTAATTGGAAGCTTGATAGTCTACTAGAAGAGGCATCCCAACTATGTCATATGTTTGATGTCTGAAGTTCGATTATGTTCATTTTAGCTATTTCTATCAAAAATAAAACAAGGTGTTAGATTTATTAGCTAGTCATGATATTGATCTATATAGTTTAATATTGTTATTAATTTTTAGGGTTTATGAACTAATCGACCTAAGAAAGATGGAATTAGATAGAATAAAGAAAAACTAACAAAAAATATAAACTCCTCTCAAAATGGTCTATTGAAAAATAAATTATGATGGAGCCTCCAAGAGTAATCTTTTTAAGTAAGACTAGGTATTATAATTTGAAATGTAAAGGGATGGATGGTAAAAGGTAGCTCTCTATAATTAGGTTAGATAATTAACAATAAATCAAAGTGGGATGTTGTTGAAGGGATTTCTTTGGCTATCTTGTAAGGTAGTACTTGATGTTTGAGATCTAGGACAAATTTTAAGCTATCATAAATGGTTTGACAAATGGTAAGTGTCTTAATTGGAAGCTTGGAAGGTTACTAGAAAATTCTAATTATATCAAAATTTTAATTAAGTAAACTTTAGGCATTGTTGTGAAGATCAAAATAAGGTGGCATATTTGTTAGTTAATCATTATATTGACCTCTCCCCTTTCACTTCATTAATGAGTAGTAAGGTTGATGATTGGATTGGCCATCTTTTATTTGGTGATATTTTTCATAAGGTGATGAGTAAATTTTTAGTACATGAGGCTTTAGTGTCATTATAATTGTGTGCATGGTACCTAGTTTTTTTATAAATTGTAATAATGGTGAAGGTTTGTACGAAGTGTCATGTGTGTGAGATTATTCTTTGAAATATATTTATTTATGTATTTTTTATTTCTTGGAAGGTTGTGAACTGATGTTATCTATAATTTTTGGTGTGATGCACTATTCTTGGTGTTGGGTTTGGCTAACATGTTCTTTTCTTTAGAGATTAGTTTTTTTCTAGGTGGAGCTCATATAACTCAATGGGTAGTAGGTTGGGGCCATGACCTCTACATCATCATCAATTCTTTGACCATCATATTTGTAAAATTTATAAATACCCCAATTGAAACCTACCAAATTTTATTAAGGGAATTCTAGGTGAAGATAGTTTGTGTGACAATGGGGATTTAAGGTCTCAATCTATGATTCTGCCATATTTTAATATGCTAAACTAGGTGTGACAATTCCTTTGATTAATGTGAGAAGTTAGGTGGAGATGCTTCTCTTTACCCCTAATAATGAGTTGATTGGTGTTATGGTAGAGGATGAATTTGTTGAGGTTCCTAGATGAGTGTAGCCTATTACCATAGTTAAAGAGACATTATGACATTGAAAGAAGAGTTTCATAATCTTAATTTAGGACATGGTAATCTTAATATTAGAAAATTTTCATTATTGTAAGTTAATAAAATAAGAATAAACTTAAAAATAATTAAAGTGTTCCTTAAAGAGGAGATGAAAAATCTATGACATACAAATTTTATCCAAAGAAAAAATAAGATATACAATGGATCATCCAAGATGAATGAACTATGTGGATTTTAGAACCATGAAAGAACATAAGTAGATTTTGTGAGTGCAAAAATAATCTTTGAAGATGCACATTATAATCTAATATCTAAATTCATCAGTATTATCCAAGTACAACCTTGATGTCTATAGATCATTTTTACTTGTAAAAGAAACTTACATAATGTTTAAACCTACAACTGGAAAAAATGGTGGTGTTAATGAAAATTGTTTAGAATTTTCTATGAAATTATTTTCACCTTAGACAAATTGATTTAACAATTTTAGAAAGAGTTAGAAGAAAACAAGAAATATTGTAAAATATGATTATGTTGAATGATAATGTTAGATGATTAACACTTGAGATAAGATGCAAATAGAATTAGATAAAATAAATATTAGAATAAATTAGTGGAAAGTTGAATAATGAAGGTGGGTTTATCCCTTGTGATAGAAATGTACAATGAGTTTATTAAATGATGGGTAGTTTACCTCATGACTAATGAATCTCCTAGATTCTTGATGTATAAATGGATCAAAACAATCTAGGGAAGTGTCCTTTATAGTTATTCTAAGAACATAATTTGAAAGTGTTTGGTGTGGGAGTGAGCACATATCTTTTTAAAAATTAGTTTTCTTGGGACAATTATTCAATTTGAATGTTCAAACCATTTTTTTTTTTTTTGTGATGGAACAAACCAAGAAGAGTTGTGCACCTATGGATTTAGCCTTAGGAGAGGAATATGTGATTTCATATTAGGAAATTTTCTAAGTAGGGGTGAATTTTTTTTTCTAATAATTAATCTAAGATTGAAGTCAAGGGGAGTGCTAACTAAGTCAAAATCAAGTACTAAATACACTTTTTACCCTTAAAATTCTCCCCAATTAGAAGTGTATGTGAGTCTATTTGAGCAAGTATACCATATTGAGACATAAAAGATACAAAAATAATTGGATCTAAGATCCAAAGTCTATCTATTTAAATAATGCATAAATTAAAAAAAATAGTAATTTTATGTCCCCTTGATTTTGAGTCTTCCATGAAGGGGTGCACAAAACATGGTGAGGGATGAATATTAGATAAAAAAAATTATGATAATTATTGGTTAGAAAGTGCATATAAATGTAATAAACCAAATATGAAGTACTTGATGAATTAAATTTGATAAGTATGAAATAATATTATAAAATCAAAGGTGCATTCCTAAATACTTACTGTAATGTGACTAGTATGAGTTTAATATATAAGATGAAGATCCCATAATTTTTCCCCATATTGTCATGGATGCATGCATATTAAAAAATAAAAAAACCACCTTATCCCCAAGTGACAAGATTAAGTGAAAATAGCAGACATGTTCACATAAAATAAATTCATAATATGTAATATGTAATATGTAATAAAATACTATGTAAAGATATCTAACTAATAAATTCATCACTATTTGGTGGATCTATCTCAATATGCTCAAGAGATGTGTCCCTATGGTCTATGCCTCACATCGGATTATCCATGTCATAATTAAGTGTGACTCTGTGAGAAAAAAAGTATATGTGGAGGTGTCAAGTGTGCTTTATGATTTTAAATAGCCATCTTTGGTGCCATGCCATAATTTTCCTCTTTCTATTGATATTTATGTTGCTTGAGAATATCATGTGTAACCCCAACATATGGTATGATATGATCATAAAAAATTATATGTACATATCATCAATAACATTATAATAGTACTTGTTAATCAATTTCATATTATTATCCTCGATTTGTACAATCACTCCATCTATTATATTTTAAAGTAAAGATATAATATTTTTATCAATATTTGAATTAAATATTCAATATAATTTATATATCATGGAACAAGCATATATGTGACAATAAGAACAAAATATTTAGCCTTGTGTGATAAAATTTTAAATATATCCATTATCTTAGCAAGAGGTAATGCGAGAAATTATTTAAAAATGTGCACAAATGTAAGATGCAGAGGTTCATCCAAGTTAGTAAAATATCCAAATACCTTTGAATTGATGTGTTAATTATGATCCTCACTATGATTAACACTATTGTATAATCGTTTTCTCCAACTTCCAAATGTGGCATTGATTTAACATGTGGGAATGAAGAGAAGTAGTATAAGTATGGTGACTTAAAAGATAATTTTTAAATAAAAATCATTGATATTTGTATACACTAGCACATAAAATCTAGAAATAAAGTGTAAGACTTGTATAAATACTTCTCATTTTTTGAGTGGAAGTAAACTATCTATAAATAAACATTTAATCTCCTCATATAATAATGTGAAACTCATATTAGTGATCATAGATTTGAATCTCAACACATAATCCTTGTCTTACTCACATTCTCATTGTTTCTATTACTTGATTTGAATACTAGTTATTTTATGCTCAATATTATAGTGAAATTATTTTTTGAAATCATTTACTAGAACTATAAAAGAAGTGATACAAGCATGCAAAAACAATTAAAAACATGTGAATGCATGACCATTCAAGCTCATTTGAGGGTGAAAAATTAGTTAGATGTCATACATGTATAAAGGAAATAAACGATATTGATCTAATTTTTTTATGTCAACTAGATTAAAATTACATTTTTTTTTTTGAATTTCAAATGATGTGAACTAATAAAATGTAAAAAAATAGTGTGATTTATGTTTGTATATTTTTAATTTATAAAAATTGGATTTTTAAACCTAGAGTAGTATTTAGTTTCTAAAAAAGGTCTCGAAATTGAGGTAACCTAGATGTCATAGCCTGTATATAAACATTTGTTTTCTTTTTCTTGTTTTTTCATAAATTGTTTAGTTTAATATTTTTAAGTGATATAGATATTTTTTTATTTTCTTTTGTTGAATACTTTTTTGTTCCTTCTTATGAGAATTGTATGGTACAAATTATTTTCTATCACATAACTCTGTTACAAATGCGTATTTCCTTAATAAAATGGTGAACCTAACATTTGAACCACTATAGGATATTTCCCTTGACTTTTTACCTTTTTTCTAATTTTCTTCTAAATTTTGACATAGATTTAAATGGATATCTATGAAATCTTATATCTTAGTTTTCAAATCCATTAAACTCTTCCATAATGTTCCTTAGCTAAAAATACATTTGTCAATATTTCATTTAGAGAGACCTCCCTATAAATGGATTCAATGGATGAATATGAGAAAGAGTAATTATTAGTGCTAAGCAAGATTCAAAGCATATTGTCTAAGGTATCACTCAAATTTATATATTTTTTAAAATATTAAGGTTTAAAAGAAATAATATGATGGGTACTAGGTTTACTCTCTTTCTATCACCAAATTTTGAACATTATTTCACTTTCAAAATATGGAAGTGTAGGAAGAACATGAGAAAACCAATATTTTGAAAATGGGAAGATAGAAACTTTAACTCCACAATCTTGACATTAAAAAAATACTTGAATGGATAATAATTATTTTTTATTAAGAGGTAAAATAGGTTTTGAAGGTACCTGAAACCTTACATACAAAATGCTACTAAATGATAAAGCATAACCAAACTATAACCAAACAATAGCCAGCAAAAATCCTGAAAATAAAAACACTTGAATGAATAATAATTGTTGATATTTATATTATCTCTAATTTTTGGCAATAATCCTTGAAAAAACTACTCTACAATTCAACATCAAGAAGGTGATTTTTATTTTATTTTAACAAACATAAGAATTTGTTTTGATAGAATAATCATCAATTTCATCTTTAGAGCCTTGGGTAAAGTTAAAGAGATTAGAAACTATAATCTTCAAGAAAATAATCAAATGAAAATGCTTACTAAAATTCGTGTTCAAATCCCTAAATGAGTAAATGGAAGAAAATGGTAATGAAAATAATAATTATAAAACATAATCATTCAATGTGTCTACAACTATCTTGGTCAATAATTTTTCTTCATTCACAAAAATCTAAACATGTGCAACTTTAAATTATTGAAAATGGATGAAATCATCACCTTTTTGTATGATACATATCAAAATGGACTATCATAAGACCCATTACTATGAAATAAATGAAATTTTCAAAATAAATTAGGGTGCATCGAATCTCAACATAGTCATGTTTATTATATTATCTAGGCTATACATAGAATTTTAAACCTACTCTATCAAGAGTTCATATCATGCGTTAAGGGTGACATAGGGAATAATGGTGGGGGAAAATTGAAGAAATAATTAGTGGAGTGTAAAGACTGAGGGATGATAGATGAATATATGGGACTACAAGAAGGAGAGCTAGATAAGGAATATAGGGCAAGGAGAAAGGTGTAGTTCTAATAGGATAAAAATAAGGAATGATACGAGTAGGGTACCATGAAGGTGTGGCCTTATTAGGATAGGAGGTCATAAAGCTAGTAAGGTGAGAGATACGAGGAATGATAATGCAAGAATATGTATTCATAACATTATAGAAAGGACCATAAGGGGTAGAAGTCATAGTGGAAGAAGGAATATGAGAAAGAGTAGAGCTAGAAATAAGGATCCCATTTATAAAAGTAGAGGGGAGATGAAATATGATAGAGTAGGAACGGGTGCTAAGGAAATGCAAGAACTACATAAAGAGGCTAGAGAACTAATTACAACATGAGTTTCATTTAAAGTAATTGATCCTAAAGGAACATTAATTAATAAACTATAAGGGGTTCAACCAACTATGTAGGAGAAATAACATTATAAAAATCTTCTAAAATGAACTATATAATGGAAGGAAAAATTTGTTTATCAATGTGTGTATCATGATCAAAATATTCTTTTCATGATGCATATTATCCATAGACCCATTGAGAATTTTGTCATCTTTCAGATGGAAATCTACATTGGGATTGAGTTGAGAAATTTTATGCAAATGGAAAGGATGTCAATGATGATAGTTCAATATAAAATTAATATAAAAATATTAAATGGGTGAAAAAGAATCAAAATGGAAAGGAGATACTAAAATTATTTTTATAAAATTAAATATTTTAAATTTTAAAAAAATTTATAAATAAAACCATAAGGCTAAGACCTAGGTATGTATATGATTAGACAAGTTCACCCATATGAAAATAACACAACCTTTACAAACAACTAAGGATAAATTAATATAGAAATTAATTTGATAAATAAATATCTTAGGTTAATTATGTATGACTACTAATATAGCTAAAATAAATAAAATAAAATAAAATTATATTAAGCAATGACACATAAAGAAGATAATATTTTACTAGGTGTTGGAGTAAGTTGCTTAATTTATTAGATGATTATACATGAGGTAAAACAAAAAGTTACAAATTTTTTAAACCTTTATTTGGTATTTTGGTTCCCTTCTACAACTATGAAACTAATCTCTATGTAACACGCACAAATATAAACCTATCCCCAAATCTAAACTTGTATACATGGATATTGATATAGTTGGTCTATCTAAATCAAAGATCTCCTAGCTTGGATTGTCAACTTGCATCTATAAAAGAGATTTTTTGTAAACATGATTGAAAATATTACTACTTAGGGGGTTCTTCTTGGGTTGAACCTTGAGTAAAAAAAATGGAGAGCCAATAAATATCAATAGTTAGATACGTAAGAATGATGATGTAAGTAGATGATGCAATGTTGATGCTCTAATTATGCCATGAATTTATTTAAATTAATATTATCCAAGTGATGTCTAGATGCTTAAAATTAATTAGGTATTTTCCTTGAACATAAAACTTTAGCACATAAGTTAATATTTGTGTACTTTAGCTAGCACATAGTTGGTAGTTGGATAGACTTGATAAGGTCCAAATATAAAATTTAATTTTGAAACTTATGGGATTATTTTTGTACATACAAAACTCAACTAGATCATTGCCGCAATTATAAATCTAACATGATTAATGAAATGGGTAATCTTTAAATATCATAACCAATACTTAGGAATATTGGCACTTGTAACTAGGTAAGGCTTATGTTATTTTTCAAACACTAGAATAGGCCACTTGTAAATTAGCCAATTTTTGTAAAGATGAATGGATCAAAGTGAGTCCAATGATTATATTTAATATTTTTTTTTAATTGAGAAATAAGTAAATATGATGTTAATAATTAATCTAGAACTATTAAATTATATTTTTTATTTTTCGTTATAAAAATATGGTCATAAAAAAATTAATTACATAAATAGACTAAATTTTTAAAATTAAATACTTTTGTGTAGATATGTATATAATTACAATCAACATATATCTAAAAATTATTATTTTCAAATAGATTAAACAAATTAAATAATAATTTATATATATATATATATTAAACTGTTAATATAGAATTAGCACTCCTAAATCAACTGGATGAGATCTCAGTGGGAGACAGTGGTAGATAAGGCAAAGCAAGATGCTTTGGTTTCAACGAGTGGACCAAACTGTTTATAACATTTATTTCCATTAATATTGAGAGATGTTGGTGGATAGAGGCAGAGAGGAACACTCAATGCTTCATTAAAAGAAATGATTTGTATTGAATTTGTTGAAAGACTGTTTACATTTACTTCAATTTACAAGAAGTTTTAGAAATTACGAAAATAATTCAAAATATTAGATCAACATGACAACTTATTATATAATTAAAAACATGACAACTTATTCAAAATGATAAATAATTTAGAAACATCTTAAAATATATATATCTTTTATTAGCTATATTTAACTGTGGTAGAAATGCAGTTGGTAATTTCAAATATTATTTAGTGAGATGAGGGTGATTTTTTATATTGCAGGAGTGAACATTTTCCATGGAGGGACTGGAATACAATTCGTTGCAACATTGAATCTCTCTCATATTAAATTCTAAGTGAAGAAAATGTCTGTCGATTACTTCGCAATAAATCTTGCACCAAGAAAAGAAGTCAAGATCTGCCCGATTTCATCTCTTAAAAAATTGATTCTGTACATCTAATTTGTTTGCTTCTTTCAATAAATAAAATTAATATTCTATGCAGGGGTGGTTTGAGTTACTGAACAAAAGCTACGGTCTTCAAACGTCCACGAAGTAGCTAAGAAAATGATGGCATCCCGAACACCAACTAGCTTTTGAACTTTTGGACAAAAATCCGTGTTGTTCCTCGTGGGATTAATGGAGCAGTTAATGTCTGCTTTCAGTGTACTGCTTTCAAGACAAATTATTAATTATTGGGCAAGAGATGATTGGAGGCTTTTATTTAATGCGTGCATAATTGGCAGGAGGGTGGACCCATCGCCACCTCTTCACCCGACTCCATTTTATCTTTCATCCACAATGTGGAAAAACATATCCACTTACTTTCATCTGCCCACCCTGTAATGAAGGGTAGTTGAGCTTTCTCATCATAGAATGGCCGCTATCATGTCACCCAACTTCTCTTCTTCCTCTTTTGCTACATCAGGAAATCCCAAAAAAAATTACTATAAAAGACGAATGAAGGACGACTTATCCTCACCTCACTTCATTCTTCAACTTTCCGCTCTTGGAAATGTGTGGTTACACTATAATGATAAGATAGTGCCCAATTTAGGTTCCTTTTCTGTGCTTGGCTACTCTAGTCAATGTAAGATCTGTGAATTGAGCAAAAGATGGGGAGAAGACCAGGCTCCTCTAAACTAGAGCATTTGAACAGAGGGGCGTGGAGTGCAGAGGAAGACAGGATATTGACTAACTATATCAACACTCATGGAGAGACTGGGTGGAAATCTCTTCCCAGGAGAGCAGGTAAATTATAGTTAGGCCCTTAGAATTCCGCAATTCTAGCAGTCTTATGGAAAGTTTTCTATCAGAAAATTTAACTAAGTTTTAATCTTGCATTTGGCCAGGTCTAAATCGTTGTGGGAAGAGTTGCAGATTAAGGTGGTTGAATTATCTTCGGCCAGATATTAAACGCGGCAACATTTCTGCTGACGAGGACGAACTCATTATAAGATTGCATCGCCTCCTTGGTAATCGGTGAGTCTGCCCACCATTGCTCACTGTTATTCAATTCAGCGAGGAATGACATTGTTTTCGAATAAACCCAACTATTATATAATACATAATAAATTGAAATCCTGTCTGTGGATAAAACGATTTTGTATAGGTTTCTCCTCTATTAGTCCTGCGCCCCTTGGTGCAAATATGGAGTACGAAATATACAGTTTTTATGGATCAGTTAGGACTTGAATTTATGATGAAATGGAGTTCTTGTTGAGTTTTTAGTGGATTGTTAGGATTTGAGTTTACGATGATATAGAGTTCTTGTTGAGGTTTTTATGGATCGTTAGGACTTGAATTTACGATGATATGGAGTTCTTATTGAGTTTTTTATGGATCAGCTAGAAATTGAATATGGAATTCTTGTTGAGCTTTTTATGGATCATTAGGACTTGAGTTTACAATGATATGGAGTTCTTGTTGAGTTTTTTACAGACCAGCTAAGACTTGAATTTAGAGCCTTCCGAATTATATAGAATTATTGTTGAGCTTTTTATGAATCAACTGGACTTAAGTTTAGGACCTCCTTTTCACTGCTGAAGTGTTCTATTCTTTTTCTTACAGAAATACTGATCTTTTTGCAACCAGTCCATCTTTGATCCAATGTGACTTATTTCCAATAAGTATGGCCAGCATAGTGAAAAGAAACTGATTGTGTTATTTTAATGTATTGCAGATGGGCACTTATAGCTGGGCGGCTTCCTGGACGAACGGATAATGAAATAAAGAACTACTGGAATACTTATTTGAGCAAGAAGCTTGCAATGAGTAGCAGTAGAGCCATTGATTCTAAAGCCCAAATCCCACTGAGAAAGGCTGCTAGTTTTTCAGGCATGAAAAGGCAGATTCAAGTTAGTGAAGATGATGGCGCCAAACCTTGTGAAATGAGGTGTGGTTCAGATAATACAGTGAGTAATGCTGTCTTAGCTGGAACGACGTGTATGGATGGTGAGGAGGAGCAAGCATTGGATGAGACTCAATCATGGACCCAACTGTTACAAGAGTCACTCATGCCCGATCCTGCAGAGGAATCACAAGTAGATGAGAACAAAATATCATCATCAAAATTGAACTTTTCATATCCTCTGGATTATTGCTTTTCATTGTCTTGTAATGATTTTGAGATAGGGGAAGATTTCTTAGTAGAGGATCTACTCCACCCAGGGGATTATGGTGTAGAGGATATATGTCCTCTACAAATCAACCACAATAATCCCTTTGACAATGTTGGTCATGCCAAGTGCTTGGGAATTACAGAAATATACGACACTTTGCAGGCTGAAGAAACAAGGCAGATGGAATTGCCTCCATTACAACAGCTTTTTGAGTGGGAGGACCATCTTGACTTCTCTACCCTCACCTCAACTTCTCAAGAAGAAAATCTAGAAACTATTGGGGATATCACTAATCAGAAACTTATTTCGTAAATTTCATTATTTCATTTTGTGAGCTACGTGTCAATTAAATTGGGTACATCTATTTTAGCTGTATTGGAAAGGATTAAAGCTAGAAAATGCCCGCTTCTGTTGAATGAAAGCTTTGAAAATTTTGTTTTTAACCTTCTAGAAGCGTACCGAAGAGTCAATTACGCCTCGACTAGCGCTAACGAATCCAAGGGGGCATGTGGGTCCCGTTTCTCTTTCCGTTCGCTATGTACCTTGTTTTTCCACAGATAGGCTTAAGTGTGACCGACTGCAACCCCTTTTCACTCGTACAATCAATCTTGTGTGGTCACCGTTCCCTTGCGATCAGAATTTTGTATAAAACATAACTCGGATTGCAAGACTGATAAAAATGCTTTTTTTTAATTTTTTATAAAACATACCTATCACTCTTATGATCCAAGAATTTTAAAGATTATAGTTGTCGATCTCATCTATTGTCAATAAGTAAGTAGACACGTTTGGAGAGATCTTGCAAGTACCTTACATCAAGGGAATATTGTCTATACAGTTTCAGAATGTAAACATACCTATCACTCTTATGATCCAAGAATTTTAAAGACTATAGTTGTCGACCTCATCTATTGTCAATAAGTAAGTAGACACGTTTGGAGAGATCTTGCAAGTACCTTACATCAAGGGAATATTGTCTATACAGTTTCAGAATGTACTTTTGATTGTATTTATTAATTAATTGAAAATCATAATACAATAGATATTTTATTTTCAACTAATCAATATATACAGTCAAATGTGCATTCTAGGAGCTCGATAGACATTTCTCACTAAGGGTACTTTGTAGACATATCATATTGATGAGATCAAATTCATGAAATAGACATATTGTTCAATTTGCAAAATGCAAAAAATTATGTACTACTCAAAATACTTTTTTATCTCTATCCAAAGTATTGAATATAAATACTAAACTAGATTCAAATTTTTCTCTATCCAGAACATTGAATATAAATACTAAACTGGTTTCAATTTCTTTTTCTATCCAGGATATTGAATATAAATACTAGACTGGTTTCAAATTTTTATCTCTCTCCAAGCTATTGAATATAAATACTAAATTGGTTTCAAATGTGGGCTCCAACTTATTCCTATATGATGATGAAAAGGAGGTGTAAGGAAGGGATAAATTCGTGAATAAAAGAGGTTGGGATCTAATAGCAATCACTTTGCCTAAAATTAAAGCCAAATCCCAAATCCTAAAACAAGAAAGAACAAACATGGAAAGCAAATGAAATAGGAAAACTAATCTAAACTCTCCATATTGAAATTGATTATCTTCCTTGCTTCTCCTTCATTCTTCTTGAATTTTCATGTTTGCCCTCAGCTTCAAAGTGTTCGAATACCTACAAGTGACAATGATATGATAGAAAGAACTTTGGAGAAAATGTGGTTGTAAAGCCAAAATGAAATAGACAGTCTTCTGTAGACACTTAAATAGTCATAATCGATATTACGCATCTGAATCTGATTATAAACATCATTTCATCTTAAATCACCTTTGATTAACTATCTAATTAAATAATCTATATTATTTAATTAAATTCATCATTTTTTCCTATTAATCAAATAATTAATTTGATTGGATTAATTAATCTCATTTCTTACTAATTTTCATCCCATTTAATTAAATAATGCAAATCATTTAATTAAAATTCCTATGTATTTTCATTTGATTAAATAAATCTGATTATTTAATTAAATAGCACATTCTTCTGAAACCCCTAACCCACCTAAGATTAATTAATTCTGGATTTATTAACCCCACTTGCACAAGTAATTAATTTTTATAAATTAATTAAATGACTATTTTCCTCACAAAAATATATTCTCATGGAATATTCCTCTATTTACTCCCCTCTTTGACTTTCCCTCCCAAGCTTTAAAAACTCTTACAAAGGCTTTTAATACCTTTTACAAAGGCATTCAATGGCTCTTACAAGCCATCTTGTCTTTTACAAGGGCATTTAATTCTCTTACATACCCTTACATCCTCACCCACATTCTTTAAATTCTTCCAACCATATGTCTTAAGTCCCTCTTACATCTCTCTTCCCAAAATATGCACACGCATGTGTGAGCACATATTCTCATTGCTTCTCTTACCCTTATGTCACTTGTCACAAGACTAGAGTGATCTTCCATTTAGTCCCACATTGCTTAGTTTTCACCCTTCTTCTAACCCTTGCTTCCTATCAATAGAGGAAAATTCTATTAGAAATGGATCCACCTTTTCATGCAAAGTCATTAATATACCCATTTTTATTCATATCTACATGCATTTTCATTATCTCAGAGGTATGTGCAGGATCATGATGGGCCAAAAAGTGACGATATGTAAGTGATATGATGGCCCATGTGACCGACAACTTTTTTTTTACCCAAAATTGATAAAACGAAAAAGGGGTTTTAAAAGAGATTCTCATCTTTCCACTAATATAAATTATGCTTTACTTTGAATGTAATAAATAATTATTATTCATTTTCTATTTGAATTACGATTAAAGTCGTGATTGATAGGTTGATTGAAAAATATGTATAACTTTCAAATGGTATCACATTTTTTGAATCTGAAACATGTGTCGCATTCTATGCTTTACATACTATAGGATTTTAAAAAATAATAATTTCATGAAGTTTTGACCAAGTTAAGGTGGTCAGACATACAAGTTTTTATATTTTTTTAAAGTTGTAATAAAAAAATGATAATTAATTATTTAATTGGAAAAAAATTACAAAAAAATATGCATCACATCGGGACATGAGTCCTCTACTTATATCTAAAATATTATAAAAAAATATTATCATTTTATTGTGGTTAGGGTGGTCAGACAGACACTTATTTTTCCCTGAAATTTAAGTACTACTGCATTGAAATTTCAAATTTTTACCAAATAGATTTTTTTTTTTTAAAAACCTATTAGTTTAGAAACTACATTCAATTTTCTATAGATTATATTCTTACATATTTTTAAAATAATATAGATAACTTATTAAAAAAATTAGGTCAAGTTGTCTAACTCTGATTTTCAAAATTTTCATCGCTACTTAAGGGCCTGTTTTTTCCATGATGATCCTGCACATACCCTTAGCTTGAACTTATCATCATTTGACATCAAATTCATCACATATACATACAAATTTTGAAGCTTATCTAACAAGGGATTGGGAAAGAACCATATTCCACATCAATTTGGCACCAATCCCCTTATGGGATGAGGTTTGGAGTACTTAGAATTTCATGTATGTTTTGTTTGATAGTTCATGCTTTTATGTTCACGTTTGCATTGCTTTGTATCTCCAAGTATTTCATAGGGAATGTGATTTAACCTACTAATATAGCTAATTTATGTGTGTTTTGTTCATGGGTATGTGCAGGATCATCATGAAAAAAATAGGCCCTTAAGTGGCGATGAAAATTCAAAAAATCAGAGTTAGGAAACTTGATGTAAAAAATTGAATAAGTTATCTATATTATTTCAAAAACATTTAAGAATAGAAAATTGAATGTAGTTTCTAAACTAATAGGTTTATTTATTTATTTTTAAATTCTAGTTGGTGAAAATTTGAAATTTCAATGTAGCAGTACTTAAATTTTAGGGAAAAAATTAAGAAGTAGGTGTCTGTTTGACCACCCTAACCACAATAAAATGATAATATTTTTTTATAAGATTTTTAGATATAAGTAGAGGACTCGTGTCCCAATGTGATTCATATTTTTTTGTAATTTTTTTCCAAGTAAATAATTAATTATATTTTTATTAATTTTTAAAAAAATATAAAAACTCGTATGTCTGACCACCTTAACTTGGTCAAAAACTCATGAAATTCAATTTTGTTTTTAATCCTATACTATGTGAAACATATAATGTGACACATCTTTTAGATTCAAAAAAAGTGATATCGTTTGAAAGCTATAGATGTTTTTCAATCAACCCATCAATTAGGACTTTAGTCATAATTCAAATAGAAAATGAATAATAATTATTTATTAAATTCAAAGTAAAGAATAATTTATATTGGTGGAAAGTTGATAATCTCCTTTAAAAACCCTTTTTGTTTCATTAATTTTGGTTAAAAAAAAGTTGTCATCCACATGGGCCATCATATCACTTACATATCGCCATTTTTTGGCTCATCATGATCCTACACATACCCTCATGTTTAGCTGAGGTTTATAACACATTTACATTTTGACACTAGAAGGAGGGATTTAAAACATCAAATTTGATGTTTTTCTTGAGTTTTTTATGTGACTTGTAGGTTTTTGGGATGCAACGACACACTCAATCTGGGAAGAGAAACACATCTGTATTTCAACAATGCTTTTGAAACATATAACAATGTGTTTGCTTATAGCAACACTTTTTTGATTTTTTAAACTGCTTTCTGATTTTAAATATAGCGATACTTCTTTGTTTTAAATCTCCTTTCTGTTTATTTTAATATAGCGACAATTTTTGGAGTGGCTCACTTGTCATTACTGAATGCAAGGAGCACAATGCATTCCAGTTATAAAATATGGATGGAGAGATTATGCCTATCCTATTTAATGGGATACACCTCAAATGGTGTTTTAAGGTATGATCTACCTTGTACATGTTAGGTTAGGTTTTTTTTTTCAATAAGTGTTGTTGCATTGTAGTTTAGATACAATTTTTCAATTCCCTAAGTATTTTTCAACACAACTAGGTAGTTTTCTTTTTGCTTCTTTTGTTTTTCAATAAGTTTCCAAGGTGCCATCTTCTGATCTAGTGAGTTACATAAGTTGTCTAGGTCTATTTTCAATGTTGTGTCGCATTTCTGAGTGACTTCATGCCCAATAGATAAGCCTAGGCAACTGGTTTGATGTTTAGCAAGAAAACATATAGTAGATGTCACAAAAAATGTTACCCAATTTCACTATTATCTCAATTAAGTAGATCTCTTAAAGTTTTCGAATGAAAAGTAGGGTTCATTTTAGTGCTGCTATATTTCATTCATGTGTATAACAAAAAAGAAAAATTAGAAAATTACAGTACTGAACTGCATTTATGCTTATGCATACAATGTATAAAAATATTGTGCAAATCTTTTTAGAAAAGGTAATCTTTATTGATGATATAAATGTGTAAGGTCTCACACAAGCCGTGAGACTAACTGCTTTAATGCAGAAGAAAGAAAACATTATATGGTGACTCGTCATTTCCTGAATGACATGTCCTGGTCCTGGTTGAGTTGTATGTTGTCATTTTTTGTCCTTCGCTTGTCTTGCATCTAGCTTTTTCTTCCTTGTTGCTCCTTGTTTCTTGCATCTGAGAGAGAAAGTGTTGTTAGAGCAATGAAAAGTCATCAGAAAACATATGCAAATTCATCTATAAACATACAATCTGATCCTCATGTGCACTAAATAGTCAACATCATAAAGATGTTCAAGAAAACAACGGGATTATCAAATACATCTATCATATACACATATTTTTCTAACATGTTTGCTTCTTGTGTAGATATAGAAAAAATTATACATTACTATTTTGTTTCATTTAATTTCAGCATGTGGGTTAAAATGTGGCTCTCACAAGGGTTGAGCTCAACGTGCTGTCATTTTGTGTATTGGAAGGATATGCTTGCAATGTCTTCCATGACATTGTGATACAATCAAGGATGAATTCATAGTTCATAGCAATTCAGTTGATGAATTCACTAGTATTAATAATAAATTGATGCTCAATCAGATCGCAATGTCATAAAAGACTAAACAATGGTACTCATTAGGTACAGTGACATTAACAATGATGCAGTATGACAGTCAAGGCATTCCAGTGTATCCTTGCTTAATCTGACAAAGCTCAAACCTGAATGGTAATGAATTGTGGTATCTTGCTCATACACAATATTATTACAAAGAGGGACTTCATGAAGTTCTTATGACTGAAGCAACATCCTTATTAACACCAAACTTGAAAATAGTGCATGAATTATTTATCTTTATCCATTTTTCTTTGCAAGTTTTAGTACCATGGAAGTTTTGTAATAGAGTTAATAAATCTCACGATATTCTATAAGTATTAGTCATAAAAGATGAAGAACAACCTAAAGAAATGGTACCATATCTCTAAGGAGTAGTTACAATCCTCTTTATCAAGTGCAATAGTGGTGGAATGTCCAAAATAAAGGATAGTCAACACTTAATAATAGTTTCAGTCAAAGGAAGTGTTGAAATCAAGAGGGCACAATGTTCACAATCACTATGGAATTTATCATGAATTTAGTGTTGCAACAACAATATAGCCTTGGGAGAACCTGTGAATGATAGTAAGGAGGGTAATCCATCTTGCAACAAGGAGGTTTTATGAAAAAATAAATAAAGGAATAGTGCCAGAGTATGGAATCAACTCTACAATGCTATTCATAATTGAGAGGAGTTCTAATAACAAGGAAGACAACAAGAAGAATGGAAACCATAAAACATCAACATTGACAAGTGATGGGGTGCATTTTGAAGAGGATATATCTTAGCACAGTTATCAAGAGCACAAGTGAAAATGACAGGTACCTGTAAAATATGTGCAAAATCATGATGGGCCAAAAAGTGATGATATCTAAGAGATATGATGGTCCATGTGGCTAACGACATTTTTTCTACCCAAAATTGATGAAAAGAAAAGGGTTTTAAAAGAGATTCTCAGCTTTCCGCCAATATAAATTATGCTTTACTTTGAATTTAATAAATAATTATTATTCATTTTCTATTTGAATTATGACTAAAGTTCTGATTGATAGGCTAATTAAAAAACATCTATAACTTTCAAATGGTATCACATTTTTTGAAACCGAAACTACGTCACATTCTATGTGTCACATACTATAAGTAAAAAAAAATGAATTTCATGAATTTTTGACCAAGTTAAGGTGGTTAGACATATGAGTTTTTATATTTTTAAAAATTTTTAATAAAAAAATCATAATTAATTATTTACTTGGAAAAAAATTACAAAAAAATATGCATCACATCGGGACATGAGTCCCCTACTTATATATAAAATATTATCATTTTATTGTGGTTAGGGTGGTCAGACAGACACCTACTTCTTATTTTTCCCTGAAATTTAAGTACTACTGCATTGAAATTTCAAATTTTCACTAAATAGATTTTTTTAAAAAAAAACCTAGTAGTTTAGAAACTACATTCAATTTGCTACAAATTCTATTGTTACATATTTTTGAAATAATATAGATAGTTCTTATTCAAATTTTTACGTCAAGTTGCTTAACTTTGATTTTCTAAATTTTATTGCCACTTAAGGGCTTGTTTTTCCATGATGATCCTACACATACCTTGTAGTAGCCATGGAATGGAAACTCAAAAGGAGGAATGGGTATTGAAAACCCAAAATGCTTATAAAAATCCATCATAAATCATAAAAGACTTCCATTGAAGTTGATGATAGTCCTTCAGAAAAGGAAAATAGAAGAAAATGGTACATGTTCACAAAAAGCAAGAGCCATCATGTTTTTTTCCTTAGGAAAATGGAAGAGGCAATCCATCGATATTGGCACAAAATAAACTAAAATGCCATTTTTTGTGCAAGATTAAATATAGTAAACAAATTTCCTATTCTTTTCTTCTTTGTCTTAGGGTTTTAAAGCGAGTTATGAAATGGAAACAGTGGTCACGACCATATAACTCAAAATGTTAATTTTTTTTTGTTGAGGGAAAACAAAATGAAAACCTAGAATGTGAAATTACAGATAATGGAGAGCTCGTCCTTTTTGCAGAGAAACCCTCATTAAAAGAGGTGATAATGAGAGATGAAACCCTTGGTTGAGGGTTTTGAAATGAAAAACCCTTTGTTATAGGTTAATGCCTAAGACACAAAATACAAGAATATAAAATGAATTTACACAGTTGAACCCTCAACATAGTGAAGCAAACCCTCAAGCAGAACAAAGATAAAGCCCTCAAGGTCAGATAGTGCAGACCTAGTTCGAGTTTTGAAACCGAGAAATCTACATTTTGGAAGAAAACCTAGAAGAAGAAGGAATGGTATATGATACACAAAAGATTCGTCTTTTCTGCAAACCCTGGGTTGAGCCACAAAAAATCTACAGAAGAGTAAAACCATTGGAAAGAAGAAAAATCCATAAATAAAGTAAGGCACGTTGGTACATGTAGAAGATAGGCCACGGTCATTGGACAAATAAACCCTTTGTTTTCTAAAAATGGAGGAAAATAATAGAAGGATAGAAACCCCCATTTTCATTTCTGGAAAATATAGAAAAGCAATTAAGGAGGGCTAGGGTTTTAGTAACCCAGGAACAAGTAAAAAAATTTCACAATAGAAAGTCACGACCAGGAGAATGGAGAGCTATTTTATTTGTAAATTCCAAATGAATAATGAAAGCATGGGAAAATATACAAAGGTTCTATATGCATTTCATACAAAGACCAAGCATAAAGGAAATATACAAACATGTTCACCATTTTCTGCATGCATAGAACCATGATCTTCCATTTTAGAGCTCAAATGGAGTAGATTTTCTATAGAAAAATAAAAAGAAATGAAGGAATTTTGTGCAAGTAGAAAACTTACCTAGCAATTCAACCTCCATGAAGAAATGTTCTAGATTTCTCCAGAAAACCCATGGAAGCTCTGATGAAAACCCGTGGTGGCACTGAGAAGACTCTAGATACTCAAAATTATAAATGAAATGCTTTCACATTTTTTTCATTATTTTGTCACTTAAGGTTTCTTACCCTAACATATTTCAATGGGAGTTCAGACTTTTTGTATATCTTTTTTTTAAAATACAATGAAAATTAATACTCCTCGTGTACTAAGACTTTTTAAGTCTTATGCCTTGTGCTATATTATCATGTGTATTGCATAATGAAGTCTTTATGATCAATTTTTATTTCAAAGAATGGTCGATCTACTTGCAAATTTGTATTTGTTTAAAATGTAAAGTAATTTTTCAAGTGATAATTTTATAAATCACTTAACAGGTTATTATTTTAAAATTAAAAATGGGGAACATGTGTTTATAAGACTAAGTCATGAAGAAGATATGGTTGAGATTTTATGACTTACCAAACATATAGGGGATGTTAGTTTCAGCTGGAAAACAAATGCCAAGCAAATAGGGAGTTTTTTTCCCTTTTTAAGGCCTGTTTTACCAAGTTTGGAGCAGATTTAGGGATGTTTATGTTGGGTTAAGTCACGCCTTAAATTTTCTACATTCTAGAGCCTTTTTGGAGTGGATATGCATGCAAGATTTGGGGTTTTTTTGTTGCATCCGACTCAATAGCTTCTAGAGCCTTTTTTGGTGGGAGATGGAGATTTGAGGATATAGTCTCATTTTGACTCTTTTAGAGAGTTAGTTCTTCTCTATGCAGATTTAGACTTAGTGACTTTTGGAGTCCTTTGTCAAATTTTATCTCTAATGTGTGGCCCAAAACAAAATTTGGGCCTCAACGAGCCTTTTAAAAGGAACATGCATATAGGTTGTGGAATCAACTTGCACCCATCCGATTAAAAATATAATCAACGGTAAAAATTTCACTTTTCATTTAGTCTTATTTTTAAAGTGATATTTAAAAAAAATAGTTAATCCGTGTGTGATCCAATAAAAAAACAAAAAACAAAAAAAATATGGGGGAACTGCATCGACCAACTATACAAATTTTTAAAGGAGAGATTCACCATTGTAATTAATCTTTTTAGTGATTATTCACTAGGATTTGCCATTGTGATTATTATTTTTACCAATTATTCATTAAGATTTACTGGGATTTTTATTTATTTATAATAATGTGCATAGACTGGCCAAAAAAATTAATAAATTTTTGAAATAAAAGGAAAGATTCTCCAGAATTTGACACCTTCGCCAAGGGGGGTTTCTTAAAGGTATCCTTTCTGGTTAGGATGAGGTGGATGGACCATAAATAGATATGTGGGTTTGACGTGTTGTAAAAAACATTGTGGGTATTTTCCTTTAACACAAATCATAGACATGTGTGGGTCCACTTGACTAATGCACATAACTATACCATCATAGTTGTAGAGCACATTTTTGTAATTAAATTTTTTGTTGTTGTTACTTTGGTTATTGGTATTACCAGGCTTGGGATTTGTTTTGGAAGTGATGGCACCCTGATTATGGTTGGGGAAGGTGTTTTGATAAATTTGGAGTTGAGCATTGGACGAGGTGGCCTAATTTGCATCCACTAATATGTCACCTCGATCTATAAGATCTTGGATGCATGTTTTGAGACCTTGACACTTATTAGTGGTGTGACCCTTGATTTTATGGAAATCACAATATTGTCCTACCAGGCAGGCTTTGGTTTGGACTCATCGAAGGGCTTCATCATGGGGTAGACAATTGGATAGCTTGCCTGAAGCAACCTATTGAAGACAACATTCAAGGGTTCTCCCAAAAGGGTGAATGTGTGTTTTTTGTTCCCTTGATTATTCGTATTAGACTATAGAAGAGAACAAGGTGCACCACATGGCACTGATATGACATTAGGATTTGATTGTTGCTGAGGGACATGTTGTGGCCTTCATGAGGTATTGGCTACTTAGACATGTTTGGTATTAGTAAATCCATCATTGGCAATGTTCTTATTCTTTTTCTAGCAGTGCGACCTATCACCTGATGATTTTTCCTTATCTGAGTTGAAGATTTTAATTTTCCCTTTAGCTATGAGGGCCCTCTCAATGATGGTTCCATTTTCAATAGCTTCAGAAAAGGTTGTAACACAAACAGATTAAGTTTATGTGTCATATCAGGATGGGCATTTGTGATGAAGATGGTTACCATATCCTTCTCACTAAGATGGGATTTCAACTGACTAGATAAGGCATTACACCTTTGAAGGTATCTTGCAAAGGTATCTCCCTCACGTTGCTTCTCTTTCAGTAGATCAAAGGTATCTATATCCTTCTCCAAATTGAAGGAGAAGTGTGCCAAAAATTTATGTGATAGATCCACGAAAGAGGAGATTGATCCCTTTTAGAGACCCATAAGCCAATCTAGAGGTATCCCTATCAAACTTCAAGGGAATAGATGTAAGAGATAATTGTCATTATGTAGGACTTCTTGATAGTGTGAGTAAAAATCCTACAAATGGGTTCTTGGGTCACTCTTTCCTTTGTATTTATCAAACTTGGGCATTTCAAAGTGTTGGCCCATAGTTGTCGTTGCACAAAAAGATCAACCTATCAATGCCCAATACAACTACCAGAGTTAATGGATCTAAGAGAGGTGGTTAATCGATGTCATGAATCCCAAGGGAAGCGTTGACCATCTGTCAACAAACTCTCCCTTAGCATTACTCGAGGGGATTTGAACCCAACACTTTTGGCTTTGATACCACTTGTTGGCCCATAGTTTTTGTTGCACCAAAAGATCAACATGTCAATGCCCGATACAACTACCAGAGTTAATAGATCCATGAGAGGCGGTAAATCCATGTCAAAAATCCCAAGGGGAGCGCTAACCATCTGCCAACACGAAGTGATTTGGAAAGGGAATAAGTGAGATGGAGGGATCAAATGGACAAGTACAATTTTTCTCAAATTTGAAATACTTCTTGGATGTCCTTGCTTGCAAATCCCTCAACACAATTTTTACTTCTTCCAATTCCTTATTGATAGGAACTAATGAGGAGGGACCTATTTGATTAGATTGATTGTAATAAGGGTATTGTTGATAAGAAGTGGATGGAGTCAAGATATTTTGATCGTATGGTGGTGGAGGTGGATGTGAAGGAGTTTTCTGATATGGATTGATGTATGTGGATTGGTGATTAATGTAAGGATGTTGATATGATGGTGATGCTTGATGATGCCTAGAGGAGGAAGTGCCCTACTGGTAAGATGGTGGTTGTTGATAATAATATGGATAAGATTGATAATTATGGATGGGTGGCTTCTAGGAAGCATAAGGAGGTTGTTGTGGGGTGGATGATTGATAATAGGGATATTTTTGTGATTGTTGGAGGGTGGTATGAGATGGTTGTGGCTAAGATTGTTGCACACAAGGCAATTGTTGTTGGGATTGTTGAGGAGTGTGATAGTATTAGTTGGGATTGGGATTGATCGTAGAATCTTGTGGGAGATAAGAGATGTGAGGATGATATAAATATTGGTTTACAAGGTTTCCTATATTTTTTTGAGTTAGCTGTTGGGGTCGAGTCGGGATTTGTGACTTTTGAGGCATTGGTTGGTAATATGGTGGGAATTGATGAGGGGTTTGTGATGGAATTTGAGGTTGTTGAGGAACAGCCTGTGATGAATGAGGAGGTTGTTGTGATTTTTGTGGTATTGGTACTGACTATGGATTACCCTGCCAACTAGCTCCTATGAGCTATCAATATAACATTCTTGATCATCTTGGAAGGACTCCTGCGCAAATATCCATCTTGGATTTGCTAGTCTTCTCCTATCCATCAAGAAATCCTTACCAAGGCTCTCCAAGATACCCATGTACCTAATGACATAGATCCTACTCAATTCCAAGTCTTAGTAGGACATCTTTCCTTCACATACCAGCTAGGCTTTAGTCAAAATGATATGCCTTCAATTGAATCCAACCATAATCTCCCCCTCCATATTGAAGTCCTCATGAACCATCATAAAGTGAAGAGGGTCTTGGTAGATAATGGATCTTCCATTAATATTTTCACATTGAAGTTCATAAAGTAGGTAGGATACACCAAAGCTAACTTGAACAATCAGGTTATCACTATAAAATCCTATGATAATACGGAGAGGGATTTTGAAGGCACCGTTTGTCTTCTAATTCAGGTTGGCCCTATTGTGTAGGATACCACATTTCATGTCCTTGATCTATACCTTCCATACAATATCCTCCTTAGCTTCTCATGGATCCATTCCATGCAATCCATTTCGTCCACTTACCATCAATGCCTAAAATTTCCTTTCAATGGGATGGAGGTAACTATTCATGTCGACCCCCAACCCTTTGAATATTGTTGCGCTCTCGAAGCCTCATTCCCTCATTCTCAAAATTATCCAGGAGTTGAAGTGGTGGAACCTTAAGCCTCATCATCCAATCCATCTCATAATCCATCAGCTAATACCACATCCACCACATCTGAATCCACCATCACCAAGGTCCAAATCATTGATAGCAGTTGCGGGGAATATGAAATGCAAACTACACTTAATGTGGCAACAATGCCACCATCTCCCCACACATATGGGAAACCCTCTCATTCAATACAAAAACCAAAAGAAAAGACCAAAACTCTCACCTCCAAGAACATGGGTTCAACAACATTCAGATATTTGGGCACGCTTCAAGATCAAATGGACAACGACATCAGCCAATGGCTCTATAGAGAAGAGCTTGAACCATCACCTCCCCTTGTAGAATACTTTCAGGAGATTTATCTGCATGCATCAAAGTTGGTTAAAAATTATAATTATCAAGGGGGAGGTCTTGGCATAGAAGAGCAAGGAAAGGCGTCAGCCTATTGAAATGACTATCCGACCAAGATGTATAGGCCTAGGCTATGACAAAAAATAGTGTAGACACATAAAAATGACCAAGGCTTGCAAGAAAATTTTTACCACCTTTCGTCCTAACATGATTATGACATTGTAATTATGTTTCTAACCCACATTCAGCTATTAATTAAATAATTTATAATTATTTAATTAATTCATGATCTTTCATTCTTCATGATTATTAAATAAATAAATCTTATTTATTTATTTAATGTGTCACTAATTATCAAAGTCTTCTTGCAATTAAATAAAGTCTCATTTATTTAATTAATCCTTATCATTAATGTCATCCTGATTATTAAATAAATATATTTTAATATATTTATTTAATATGTCACTAATTCCTAAATCCTCTCGTAATTAAATAGATTCATTAATTTATCTAATTAGTTAACTGTCTCTTCTAAATTAAATAATTATTATTAATTATTTAATTGCCTTATGTGACATTTCCCTCTTTTTAAATAAAATGATTTATTTAAAATTGACTTCACATTTGTTAACTGATTCTCCTTTTAGTAATTAATTTCAAAAAATCAATTACTCATTGTCTCACAAAATCCATATTTTGAATTAATTTAATTCAAAATGGAAATATTCTTCTACAAATCAAGTAATTGCTAAAGAGACTGATTTTCTAAAATCTCATCTTCTTATCTTCTGATTTTTACTAATTTCATCTCACTGTCACATTTATCCTTGATTTAATTTATTTAAATAAATCTTATTCACTCATTTGGGATTTTACCCTAACCCTAATTGAGAGTTGCCATTTTTGAATCTTAAACCATTGATTGTAGGGAATTTCTCAAATTCTCATCTCGTCCATTCGTTTAAGATGGCATTTTCTATAAAATGACAATCTTGATCTCATTTTCAACATCTTTTGACCTCGTAATTTCTTATCATTTTATCTCTTGCAATCTCATCATAATCTTTAGGCTTATTAATTACTTGCATAATAGAATTAAATTTCTAGTTTGCATTTGGTTTATTGGGAAATCCTTCAAAGGCTTTGTTTATGACTAGGCATAGAGAGTTTTCTCACAAATCTGAGGGCATCCATTATCAACAAGCTTAAGGAGGTACAATGGAAGTGAATCATGGAGGAGAGAGATTGGGCGAGACTGTTCTAGTTTCATTCATTTTCTTATTTTATCTCTAATGTGTTTCATTGTTTGTTGAATTAATTAATATGCATGCTTTATTAGACTAACAATTTTTTTTGCAGAAATCCATCATTACATTGGTGAACCCGACACATTAACATGGTTTTTTGCAGGTTCTCGTATTGCCTCAAATTTTATTTTGTAGGTACAGAGTACAGAATGACGCAACTGCAAGCCTAAGCGACGCAAGTGCTTTATTGCACTACATTTGTACTCACGAACGACACATACGACCTATCACAATGCATATGAGCTCATGAATGACACATTCAACATGATGCAACACATTTGACGGAACCAGACCACATCTGGTTTGTCGAGCCCCATCCGCTATTTCGTGCCGCAAATAACTGGTTATTTTCATTTTTAAATTGTTATCTGGATCCGACGCGACCACAGCCAGTTATTTTATTGATGTATGAGGATTAAAATGAACCAATCCTAGGATAGGCACTTTAATATGGAATTTATCAATCCTAGGATAGACATTTTAATTTGGAATTTATTAATCCTAGGATAGTCACCAATTTTTTTTATTTTTTTTGGTTAAAATGAATCTCATGCTTGTTGTGAAGCAACATCTTCACTTGGTGTAGAAAATCATCATTTGGGTTTAAAACTGAACCATTTGTTTGTTGTGCTTGTTGGGTAATAGGTATATGCTTTCCCCTATACTGGGTGATGAAAAAACCATACTTACCCTTTTTATCTCTATGCATTTTATGTTTTATTAAATCCTTTAGAAGGCCTTCCGTAGTGGGAAAAAGTACTCACCCTATGGGAATGACCTAAGTGGGAACAACCAAATCCAGGTTTTCCAACCCACTATTATCAAAAGTGAATTTTGGGGAAACCCATATTCAACGGAAGTGGCAAGATAACCATCCCCAAAATCTTTGTTCTAAATATTGGGAGGTCTCTTGAGGGAGTTTATCTATTGCCATGCTAAACGAAAACCTTTACTATGAACCATAGTGTAGAGAGCTAGCCGTGTGAGTATCCAGACATTATTTCAATCACAATGCAAGGGGAGGGAAGAATCTATCCCCAAGACACTCACCATATAACCGCCATGGATTGTTTGCTCAGGGGATCGAGAAATATAACCTTGAGTACGCACCTGGAAAAGACAAAAACACGAGCACCCTCTAGAGGGTGACACGGCTATGTGAGTCGACATGATTTTAAGCTATGGGTTGTGATTGCTATGATGACCCTTTGACTATTAAGAGTGAGTCTGCTTGAAGTGTATTTTTGTTCAAATACGAGTGAAAACAAAAAAGGGTCATGCTCGATCCTTGAACATACACTCAATGTCTTAGATTCTATGTCTTTCCAAAATCAATAAACTTCAACAATCTGAACATCAACAATCTGGGTCCAAACTTTTCAAATCTACAAAACTGTTTTCTTTTTTTCTAGAAAATTTCTTCATGCGACGCAAACGCTCTATCAAACCACAATCGCCATATTTTGAGCCGTAGTCACTTTGATGGGTTGCATTTGAAACCTCCTGAGCCACATTCGCTCTGATGAGCCACAATTGAAACACTCCAGACTGCATTCATTATACTGAGTCGCATATGCTAGTCCAAAAACTGCATTCATCAGTCTAAGATGCATTTGCTTTGTCATGCTGCATTCATTGTGATGCATTTGCGAAGAATTTCAAATCACCTTCTCATTGTCAAAACTAAAAGTCCACAACTTGTCTTTAATTCAATCAAGTCTTCCTTCACTATTACAGTTCAAACTAGACTCTGAATTGCTCAACTTCCCTTAAATATTGCATTATAGGTATCATTTTTAGGATCACAATAGGAGTCCATTTCCATTTCTAGTCCATTAGAGTGCATTGGTAACTTCACCATCTCTTTAGACACTTACTTTTGCAGATTTTAGGAGTTGACTCTTACCATTCATTGTCAAAACCTTGCATTTAATAGTAGGTTATTATTGGACCTAATTGCCCTTTGTAATTAGTCAAAAAAAAATTGAATTATTTCCCACTCAATAGTCTAGTGTGGAAACTTCACTTTGTCCTCTTTTAGTCCTTTTAAGGTCCATTGGTATTCCAAACTTGAATCATTGAAAAAACTTTGTTTGCTCAAGTTGTCCTCCTTATATCCCTCAATAGTAAGTACATCTTAGGTTCCTTTAGTGGTATACCACTTAGCATCTCCATCTTAGTATCACACCATTTGCATTCACAAGTCTTTAGCCTCATTTTTGGTCTCACTTGCATTTCATAGCATTCCTTAAAAATCCACAAAAAAAAACCAAAAATATAGTGTCATACTTAGATCATTCTCTCCATCATCCCAAAGTTGAGAAAAAATTTTATGGTTGAAACTCGATTATAGAAAAATAAAAGACTCATGGATTCCTTTGGACAAGACACCAGCTTCCTTGACTTCACAACTGGCATGGATTCCTTCCCTAATGCCATGAACAATCCTTGTTATGACATGGGAAATTCAAACATCAATCCTTTCAGTGAAATGAACATCCCACCATCTCCATCACATATTTTTGAAGCATTTATTCGATGAGATCAAAATGGGGAAGTCTTCAAAGAAGACTTATTAGCTGTTGCCCAACACCTATAAGTTGCTTATTTTGTGGAAGAAGTAGTCTTAAATGACTCTTCCAGATTCCTAGCTATGCTCCTTGACCAAGGGGCTAAGTTACCAAAGGGATTTGATCTTGACACTCTTAGAGCAACATCTCCAAATCCCTCATCACACAATCCTTCCATGGGAGTCTCTTCAAAAAATGTCATCAACACCATCAATGCTACCTCCCTTGGTCATACTACCACCACCAACACAACATCTATTGGGGGATCATCTACCCAAACCAACACTACATCACAATCCATCCCCCAACAAACATCCACCATCCCTTCACAAAAAATGGGTAAAACCACCTCAAACCTCTTTGGAACTACATCTAGTTCCATGAGTACATCAACAAACCTATTATTAGGTTCTTCAAATGCTATGGCAACCAACTCATCCAACCCTTTTGGGAGAAATAAACAAAGATTTTTCATACAAGGCACCCAAGCTAATCCCTCATAGGTTAATACCAATATTCCTATGGGCCAAAACACCAACATTCCTCATGGCCACAATTTATTATTTGGGCAAGGCAATCAAGGCCCTCAATCCTTCACCCAATTTGGGCATCAACAAGATCAAAATCAACAAGGCCCTCAATCCTTCACCCCATTTGGGCATTAAAAAGCTCAAAATCAACAAGGCCCTCAATCCTTCACTCCATTTGGGCATCAACATGCTCAAAATCAACAAGGCCCTCAAATTCAATCCAACATGGCAGGATCTCACATCCCCACTTATGCCTCTCAAGTTCATACAAAGAAGCACATCCCTCATCAAAATGCTCATTTCCAACAACCGCATAATCAAAGCACTCATTTTTCTCACCGAAAACCAATTCCAAACCAACACATCTCATCACAACAGCTGGGGACTCAAGCTGTCCCTATCACCAACCTGAGTGATGCTACCAACAATTCCATGGTGGAAGCATTCACACTCCAACTCGCTGCTCTTCAAATGCTAGTGGAGACCTTGCAACAATCCAACAAAAAATAATACATGTCACATAACTTGTGTCCATATCCATTTGACACAACCTTGTATATGCCACCCTTTCCTCATGGATATGTGGTACCTCATTTTCCCAAATACAATGGCAAAACAAACCCCATTGAACACATAAGAGAATTCAAAACTAGTTGCATGGACATTGCATATGAGAAAACTTATCTCATGAGACTTTTTTCTAGAAGTCTCGCAGGTCATGCACTAGAATGGTTCTCACTATTGCCTAAGGGAATCAAAACATGGGATGAATTGGAAAACAAGTTTGTTGAAAACTATGCCTATAACATTGACACGGATATCGACATTGCCTCTTTATGCAGACTTACCCAAGAGAATGCAGGAGAGACTTTTATTCCATTCTTTCAAAGATGGAGAACCTTAGAAAGCAGATGTCTGATAGAAATACCTAAAAAAGAGAAAGTCACCATGTTTGTACAAACTCTCCTAGGACCACTAAGGTATGGCTTACAAGTCCATTGTTGCACCACCTTTGTTGACCTTGTTGAAAAGGGTGTTCAACTTGAGAAAGCTTTGGTCTCCAAAGGCGAATTAAAATATGGCAAAAAAACCATCAACACCACCACAAATAATAACCCAAGTAGCTCAAATGACAAAACCAAATATTAGGTTGAGAACAAGCATATCACAAATGACGTTGTGGTTGATGTAAAAACCATCAATGCAATAGGTCATGTACTCACAATCAAAGGAGTACAAAATAAAAATGCACCTATAACTACAACGACACCAACTACCAATGTTATCCAAAGCAATCATGCGCAAACTAATCAAAGGCATCTGCGTCAATCCCGACAATTCCAAAAATGCACATACACCAATTTGGGTGAACCTATTGAAATTGTCTTGAAGAAACTTCTTCAAAACGATGTCATAACACTGGAAGAGCCAAAACCGTATGACCCTAGTCAATTCAAGCCATCATGGTGGGATGACATTGCATTTTGTGATTACCACCGTGCTAAAGGGCACAAAACTTCCTCTTGTCGTCAGTTGTGAAATCTGGTACAAGACCTCATTGAGAACCACACCATTGAGTTAGGTGGTCAATCATTTACATCTAATGTGGATAATACTATCCACAAAAACCCACTATAGGATCATGGTAAAGCTTCCTCATCTAGCACAAAGAATACCAACAATCAAGCAAACCACATCCTTCTGGCCTACAATACTGATCATCCTACATACAATTATCTTGGTGGTACCATTATTAACAATCTTCATGTTGCAGATGAAGATAAATGTGTTAATACCATTATCATTAAAAATGCCCCCGAATGCAATGTCACCATGCGTAAAGGCAAGGTCACTATCCCAGGTCCTTCTGCATGTCAACCTAAAATCACCATACCTAGTCCATCTATCAGAAAGTCAAACCCAAAACCAGAGTTCAACATTATTGAGCAACTGAATAAAACACCAGCTCAAATATCCATTCTCGAACTACTCTGTATCTCACCCGCACATAAGGCCATCTTGGAAAAATTCTTGCAAGAGTTATCTGTCCCAACCAACATTGATGTCAACCACTTTGACTCATCACATCACCTTTTCCAACTGTGACTATTCCTCACCCAAACCATCGCATAATGATGCCCTTCACATCGAGGTTTTTATCCACAAGCATAAGGTTAGACGATTCTTAGTAGATGGCGAAGAAGGATTGAACATTTACTCTCTAAAATTGGTTAAAGTTCTTGGTTTCTCTGATGCATGTGTAGATGCTAGCAAGAGAATTGTCATCAAGGCATATGATGATGAAGAACGTGCTTCTAAAGGCGTCATTACAATTTCACTCCGGGTAGGAACAATTATCATAGATACAACATTCCAGGTCCTAGATCGTGACATACATTATAATATCCTACTTGGTCGCCCATGGATTCATGCTCTAAAGGATATTCCATCCACATACCACCAATGCCTGAAATTCCCTTTTGATGGTACTAAAATCACTATCCCAAGGGATCCTGATCCATTTCAATACTCTACCAATTTGTGAGCTACTGCTGAGCACTAGGTACCCATCAGTCGTGAAGCCTCAACCTCCACTTCGTGCAAATATATTGACCCATTTGTGCTTACCAAATCATTCATCCCATCATCTTCTACCAAAACATCTTCCTTGGCCTCCATACCAAGTAAAGACTTTCAGATCCAGGACCTTGGTTGTGGAGAATTAAAATTGAATATGACTTACTATATCACCACAATACCAAAGCCACCTAAAGTCTATGGTAGACCATGTTTTGCAGTCGAGCGCAAAACAAATTTCAAGGTTCTGCCAAAAAGTGTTTTCACACTGTGGGGCGATATGGTTAATGAGGTCATTATCGACATAGATAGCTGGATCTACAAAGACCCAATAGAGTTATCTCCACTACTGCTGCATCTCTATGACAAAGGCTATGATATATGCAAAGCCCTAGGTTTTGATGACACAAGCAGCCTTGGAAAGGACAAGAATGAAAGGGGGGAACCTATCATAATGATTGCAAGACCACGGTACATAGGGCTAGGGTACGACCAACTTAGAACTGATGATCGACATACCTATGATCTTTCAAGTGAGGGTGTAATGGCTATAGAAAGTGTCGAGACATGAGAAGAATCCCTTACTGAAACTAACTCAAATGAATGGGAGTGGGGATCTGAAAAAATCCTAAGTGACTATGATATTGAAAAACTATTCCTAGATCCTGGTCAACTCCCTTTTGAAGAACGATTCTACTAGGAATATAACATTGACCCTATTGACCAACATTCCAAAAATAAGGAATGGGTAAGCATTCCTTGGAATCCAGAAGAACATAAGGTGTCGTTGGCAACACCTAAATCATCCCACCCCATTCCTGAGCCCACCCATGAGCCTAACTTACCTGAGCCCACTATCCATACTTCTGAAATGCCAACCAATAGTCACGATGTTGATAATTTTATCCCATATTATGATTTTGAATTCAATTCATCTGATTCAGAGTATGGTCCATTTATTGCATCTGACACGGAAGTTGAAATTAACAACTTTTCCTTTACACTTGAGGCTTCAATTTACACACTTTCCACATCCTCCCCATCCTTCACCAACACTGACGATGGGATCCCCCTTGTTTACCCACAAATGATCGACTGGGACCAACAAGATCCACCAGTGATGGACATTTTTCAGAATGATGATGCAATCACATAATTCATGGGGCTCTATGAAGGTATTTTGCGGGGTGATCACAAAATAGGGTTTTCCATTGATCTCGATTGTGCAGCTTATTTTGGGGAGACTGTGCAATCCTCTAGTCGCAAAAATAAAAAGAATAAAAAAGAAAAAGAAATGTCTTTAGGTGAAAACCACAAGGCACCTTCTGATAGTAAAATAGTAAAAAACAAAGGACATATCCAAAGGTGAAATCCTCTTTGAGGTGCCTAAGGATGGAGGATTGGACTTTCTTCCCGTAGCACAAGAAAAATCAGCTATGCTCATTCAAGACACAGTGGAAGTTAACATAGCCACACCAGAGAATCCCAAAATGATTCTCTTGACCACATCATTGTCAAAGGAAGAAAAAATTGAATTTCAACAATTCTTCATAGATAGGAAAGTTAACTTGGCATGGTCATATGCTGACATGCCAGGCCTTGATCCCAAATTGGTATTACATCATCTTCCTCTAATCCCAAGAATCAAACTAGTCAAACAAAAGTTGCGCAAAATGCATCCACAGATTGCACTACTTGTAAAAGCTGAATTAGAGAAGTTACAAGATGTTGAATTCATAAGGTCAATAGACTATGCTAATTGGATATCCAACATTTTCCATGTTACAAAGCCAAACAAACAAATTCGTATCTGTATGGATTTCAGAGATTTGAATAAGGCTTTCCCAAAGGATGACTTCCCCTTACTGAATATAGACATGATTATTGATCTCACAGAAGGGTATGAGATGTTATCTCTCATGGATGGTTTCTCGAGCTATAACCAAATCCGAATTGCAACAGAAGATCAACATAAAATGGCATTCACCTACCCATGGGGAACATACTATTGGAATGTCATGCTTTTTGGTTTAAAGAATGCAGGCGCCACATACCAGAGGGCTATGACAACAATCTCTCATGACATGATGCATATCCTAATGGAAGATTATGTGGATGACCTATTGGAAAAATATTTGACAAGGAAAGATCATCTCAAAGTCCTAGACAAAATATTTAGATGGCTTGAGGAATACAAGGTTCGTTTGAACCCCAAAAAATGTGTCTTTGGATTCACTTCAGGCAAGCTGTTGGGATATGTATTTTTGCGATGAGGCATTGAGGTTGATCCTAAAAGTTAAAATCAATTATGGACATGCCTCCACCAAAAGGAATCAATGAGTTGTGAACACTTTAGGGCATACTGTAGTCTATTCATTGCTTCATCGCACAGTTGGCAAACAAGTGTCAACCATTTCAATATATGCTACACAAAATCATTCCTTTTGTATGGAAAGATAAGTGCCACATAGCCTTTGAACAAATTAAGGAATATCTATTGACACCACCAATCCTAATGCCGCCTATTGAAGGAAAGCCATTGATTTTGTATGTCTCTGCAACTACAAATGCATTGGGGGCATTATTGGCACAAAATGATAATGAAGAGAAAGAATGAGCCATATACTACATCAGTCACACACTGATAGGATATGAGATCAACTACACAACCATTGAACAAGCATGCCTTGCAGTTGTCTTTTCAGCACAAAAACTAAGACACTATATGTTGAGCCATCAAACACATTTGGTAGCTAAGATTGGCCCACTAAAATATCTCCTGAGTCAAGCAACATTGACAGGTCGCTTGGCGAAGTGGGTCATGATATTAAGCAAGTATGACATACAATATGTGGAGTGCAAGGCAATAAAAGGTCAAGTAATGGTGGATCAACTGGCAGATGCACCAATCCAAGCCACTCATCTACTAATAACTGACTTTCCTGATGAGTCTATCTTTCACACAAAACCAGCTTTACCATGGAAACTATACTTTGATGGGTCCCATATTGGTCACGGCTCAGGTGCTGGCATATTATTTATCACACCACAAGGGGAGTCAATTCCTAAATCATTTCAGATCGCCTTCCCTTGTACAAATAATATTGCAAAATATGAGGCATTGGTCACAGGTCTCAATATAGCAATTAAAAGGAAAATTTAGACATTGCTCGTATTCGGGGATTCTCAGTTAGTCATCAACCAAGTGAATGATGATTATGACATAAAGGATGAAAATTTGCTTCCTTAAAAACACATGGTGGATAGTTTCCTGATGTATTTCAAAATTATTGCGTTTGAACAAATCCCAACGATAGAAAATAAGGCAGTTGATGCAATGGCTACCATTGGATCTCTCTTAGACATCCCTAAGAATGTGTCACAATTTGAATTCTTAGTGGAACAACTATTGATGCCTGCATACGATATTCCAAAGTCAAAAATGGTGTGTGAGATTGTTGGTCCAAGTTCACCTTGGTATTAGGACATCTATGACTATCTTAAATCCCAAATCCTCCCACCCAACCTTTTCAACAACCAAACAAAATGTCCTTTATCCAAAAAGTAGCTAGACATACCATCATCAGTGACACCCTATACTATCATGGCTTTGATTGTACCCTTCTTCGTTGTCTCAAAACTGATGAATCCCAAACAACTTTACGCGAAGTGCATGAGGGTATATGTGGATCTCATTCGAGTGGTCCAACGTTAGCTTGAAAAGTCACCAGACTGGGATACTATTAGCCGACATTAGAATAAGATGATCTTCAATTTGTCAGAACATGTCAAAAATTCTAGGTGCATAGTGACCTAATTCATGCACCGACACAGGAATTGAGACCGATCACTTCTCCATGGCCTTTTGCATAATGGGGACTCAACCTCATGGGAAAGATCCATCCATCCTCTTCTGAAGACCATAAATTCATAATCACCGCCACTGAGTACTTTACTAAGTGGATTGAAGTCGTCCCTCTCACTTACATCACTGGTAAGGAAATATCCAAGTTTATTCTAAATTACATCATCTGCTAGTATGGTGTCCCACAATCCATCATCATAGATAATGACATTCCATTCAAAAATCAAGACGTTCATGAGCTCTGTGAGTGATTCCACATCCAACATCATTTCTCCACTCGATATTACCCACAAGGTAACGACCAAGATGAGGTGTCAAATAAAACAATTCTTCAGATACTCAAGAAGACCATCAATGATGTTGGCCGAGATTGGCACCTTCAACTTAATCCTGCTTTATGGGCCTATCGTACCAACATCTATACCCCCACTAGAACCACTCCATTTTCCTTGGTCTACGAATCAGAGGCCATATTTCCCATCGAGGTCGAAATGCCTTCTCTCTGCATCTCCTTGAAGGAATGATTGATGATGAAGAGTACAGACAGTCTCGCTTACATTAGCTAGAAATGTTACAAGAAAGACAACAAAATTCCTTAAATCATTTGCAGGCATATCAAAATCATCTCTATCGGAGCTATAATAAAAGAGTAATGGTACAAATATTTTAAATTAGTGACTTGGTTCTCATGCAAAACCCAAGAAATCAGGTGGACCGTGAAAAGCCTAGAAAGTTTGAGGCTAATTTTTTGGGTCCTTATATCATTACTGCCACATTTGGTTCTGGAGCTTATCAATTGGCCACACTTGATGGAGAACAGTTAACAAAACCCATCAAAAACTTACATCTGAGAAATTTCTACACATAGCATCAGAGAGTTGGGCTAAAATCCTACAAAATTAAAAAAAAATGAAAAATAGAAAAAATCATCCCTTGATGAAAACCTGGGAAATAGGCGTCTTGGTGACATCACAAAAAAAATAAAAAATAAAAAATGGCAAAAGTAGTAAAAATAAATGAATTCATCCAATAGTGAGAACCTAGCAAATAGGCGCCATGCATACTCGATCGTTGCTTTGTCATCTACTGTTACTCAAATTGACCTCTATCCATTTTTCATACTCACAAAGGTCTGACACATTCACGACATCTATCCTAATTCCTGTCGATTTCGACCATGGTTAGCATTTGGCTGACATCATCCCTTGCATAATCTTGCCTTTGCCCTTTGTCTACCTGTCTCCATATCATTTGACTCGGGTAATCCCTGATCTATCTGGGGGCAAGACCTATATCATGTAACTGTAGTGGGTATTGCACATGATCCTGCATGCTGAAAAAGTCCTGAAAAAATCCTAGAAATCTGAAAAAGTCTTGAAAAAATCCTAAAAATATGAAAAATTCCTTAAAAACTCCTAAAAATTTGGAAATGTCTTGAGAAAATCCAAAACAAAGTCAAGGTCAATCTGATCAATTCAATCGATCATGTCATTCAATATTTTGTCCATGTCTGAACTACGTTGTCTCTGCGCATTTTCTATGTAGGGAAGATTCATCTTTGAATCCTCGAGACATTAGGTCAGTTTTTCTAGGTTGGTCAAAATAAAATCATGATTCAATATTTTGTGCTTTGGACAGCATCATTGGTTGTGTCAAACTATGAGGTCTATGAATGCATGATGTAGGCAAGGCCATCAATCGATGAGCCCCCGAGGCTACACTAGGTCAGTCCATTAGGGTTCGTGGCACAACATTTTCACACACGTCAAACTATCTTCAAATCAAGGAAATCTCATGTCAATATTGAGCTATCAATCTATCAGAAATCTGTTTCATCAACACTTTTCGTCAATTCAACATGTCAACAATGGCATATAGTCAAAATTCTATCAAGACAAGTCACCTTGGCAAAATTTTGGGTTCTTCTTTAGATGTGTCCTTCTGAAAAGCAACTCTCGTCATTTCTTTATGCTTTTGGATGTGTCCTTCCTAAGCATCGTCAACATCATCTGGCATCTTGATGGATTATCCTAACTCTGAGAATTAATCTCCTAGATATCAGCATCATTCAGGATGTGTCCTTCCTAAATTTGACATTGCTCAACATTTGGCAACACTTGACATTAAAACACTTGGCAAGCATTTGGAAAATTTTAAATTTTTTTTATTTGTTTTCTATCTTTTGATGATTATCATAATATTAGTTCCTTATGTCTTAGGAACCAAGACATATCATAATGATTATCCTTGTCTTTTTAAAAATCACTCTCCTATTAGTTTCTCTAGGATGTCCTGACTTTAGTATTTAGAGAAACAATGACGTAGTATGATGATTTTATTGCCTATCTTCTTTACTATCATGTGGCTAGTTCTCAAGGATGTCCTAACGTCATAATTTGGAGAAGCAATGACGTCTCATGAATGGTTTGGTTTTTTTGATAGTTGGTCATGACAAAAGAACTAGGGGCAATTATGTTCCTCGTATGAGTCATGATCATCTTTGTTTGTGACTGTTGATCTACGTGATGGTTCGACCTTGCACACTATTGATCTACGTCATATCATAGTGTTTGTCTACCATCATGACATTTTCACCCAATGATGATTAAAGAGAAATAACTAGGATAGCACTATAGAAAAGCTTTGAAGGATTTTTTTTGTTTCCACACTAACGTCAATCTTTGCCTTCTTTCTCTCTCGTGATATCCTGTGACATACAAAAGAACAAAGTTGCATACATTACTGCACGAGCATTTCATAATCACATTTCACATCTGTATAAATCAAATACCATAATTCACATTTCATAATGATATCATTTACATTCATTCATCTCACATCATAAAACCATCATTTGCATCAACATATAAGCATCATAAATAAACATTTGCATTAGCATATAAGAATCACATCATCATCACAATACACAATGAATACATATGTAACCACATCCATAATTACATTCATAAACATAAGCATAGTATCCATAAACCTCATAGCATCATAAAAGCATCACATAAACATATGATAAAGCATTATAATACCATAACACATAACATCATATAGGCCACATCAAAACTACATCGCATATATATATAATCTCAAAAAAATGTCATGTCACAGGATAGAGTCGTATGATATCCCAAAAATGGAGCTCGCAGGCTCGAATATCAAAATATTAAAGTGTCTAAACATTAGTCCTATGATGGCCCTCCTCCATCCTATGGAGGTGAACTGTGAGGTGGTTGTGGCTGCCCCATCAAGTGAAAAGTGACCTGAATCGGAGTGGTATCCTGAGTCTGACTCTAAAAGCCCGAGACCTTGGTAATAGGAGGTTGGCTCTGCTTTGCCTCATGTCCCGATGACACTGATCTATGCCCATGCTCTGACCTATGGTTGTGGCCTTATGAATGCCTATGAGAGTTGTGTGACCTATGGCCTGATGACTCACCTAAAAAAGTATTCCTCCCAGCACTAGTATGACTACTGCTATGTGATTTTTTTTTGTTGTGTGTCTGGCTGCCACTGGGTGTCCTACTATAGGATCAGGACAATAATGGATCCCGTCTCTCTGGGGGAACCGCCTGCTCATATAGCAACCTATACCGCCCCTGCTCTCTACCATCCTGGCCAGCTCCCTAGCCATGTCTCTTGTTGGCCCTAAGCATAACTCTACAAACTCAGTGACCCATCGGTCTGACTCCTACCGTCGAATAACAGCCTGATCCCTCTCCACTCGGGTGACCTCTAACTCTGCTGCCAAGGCCTTGTTCTAAGACAAGGTCTCATTGAGTCTACTCTGAAGATCCATGATCCTCTAATAAATAGTAGCATCGACAGGAAAAATGGGTGATTTATCACCCTTGTCATCCTCAATAATCATCTACTCCTATAGACTCCAGTCTGTCTCATCCTCCACCTCCTCCTCCTCATCTCTCTCCTCATCCATCTCCTTCTCAGCCTAGATCTCCTCCACATCTATGTCAAGAGGTTGTCCCCTGACAAATGGATCCTCCTTTTCCCTCTCCTCCTCCTCACCCCCTTTGATCTCCTCCCCTACCTCCTGCTCGATAGGCATCTCTCTCTCCTCACCCTCCTTTCGAATGGGTGACAATGGTGCACCTCCCACTCTCCTCCTAACTCTCCTAGGTTGCCTCCTCCCTTTTCCATCCCTCCTCCTCACATCCCTCCCATCTCCTCCGTCCCCTCCTCCCCCATCACCCCCATCACCTCCCCCACCACCCCCATCATCTCCCCTACCTCCATCTCTCCCCCTAGCCCCTCTACCGTCTCTGCCTCCATCCCTGCCACCGCAACCCCTCCTCGATACTCGTGGAATAATTGACCTCTGATCTATAGGTGGTAGACCATCTGGATCTATCAAAGGGATAAGCCTATGAATCTTCCACCAAGCGTTGAACTCGGTAGATGTCCCTAGATCTGTTGGACCCCCTCTCCACATCCACTAAACTGCAAATAGACCATCGACCTGCTACTTCGCCACTGTCATTGATATGGGCGGCCCCCACATGGTCTCCCTGGAAGACCGTGCATACTTTTTCGTGCCTACTGGCACATCTTGCTGCTCTCTGAATTGTCATACTACTAGTTGGGGTAGGTACATATCTATGATATGCTGACTCTACACTGTACGACCAATTAGGTATCTAAACTATCTATATAAAGATAGATGGCCATTGGGCACAATCTTGGTAAGGCCTCTAGACAAAGCTAATCATGGTGTCAATCCTGTGATGCTAATAACCAGTACCCCCCACACGAGTCTGACTGACTGAACCCTCATACTGGTAGACATACGACATCCCATCACCCAGTTGTTGCATATTTACTGGTGGTCGAAAGACGAGAATGCACTCACATGCCCAAATCATCAGAAGGGTAGTCCTGTAGCTAATACTATGGCCCTTGTGATAGATGACGTCATGCAATTGATGGTATAGTATGGCCAACAAACAAGGCCCCCAAGCAAAAACTATCCTCTATCCTTGCATACGGACAAGCTCATCCCCCCATCCAATGGGAAATCCATGACCATGATGATTTGGAATCAATAATCCAGCAATTAGTGTCATCAACATAGCATCCCACTTGGGAAACTTGTCGGCTACCACATCCCAACCAATCTCATAACCATCCATACCCAATTGGGCACAACCAACACCCTCATACATATCTAATAGGGCATGTCACCCTCGGTGTGGGTCATATACAACCCTCTCTCCATGGATCAAAATGTGAAGTATGTGGTACACATTCTCTAAGGTGATCGTGGCCTCTCCTAGAGGAAGATGAAACGAGTAGGTCTCTAAGTGCCATCTCTCAGACAAAGTTGTTAGCAAACCCTTGTTTGCCCGAATAATGGGCATGTAGGTAATGTATTACAACCCTAATGACATCAGGCATTGTCTCTCCCTATCACTCAAACGATCTCTGAAGGCGTATGTCATCGGCCTAAACTCGTGTGTAAATCGGCACCAATCGCATCTACACATACAGAAACACGAGTTAGCACCCGTGGGTCAGTATTACTGAAATTAAAATGCTTCTAAAACTAAAGTGAACAAAATTCAACTCTAGTCAACTATAATTACGTTGCGTTGACCACAAATGCATCACAATTAGTCAATTGTGTCTCTGCACACAACAATTGTGTCGCAATTTTTCAAATGCATCTAGCAATTGCGCGGCTTAACAACATTTGTAGCGCTAGACGTGCAATCGTGTCACGGTTTCTCAATTATGTCATTCAACTTGGCAATCACATCACAACAGTGCAAATGCATCACAAATTGTCTCAATTCCATCGCAATCTGGCAATTGCGTCGTTTCCCCATGCAAATGTGGAACTTAACAAGAAAACCTAGCTACCCTAGGCATTTTTGTCACAACACAAACAAATGCGTCAAACACGAAGGAATTTGCGGCTTACGTGACATAATTTGCATTGCAACGCATCTATTTAAACCCCCATAAACCCTCATAAATGCATTAAATTTAAAAATTGACAAGTTGGATAGGGTACTTACCGGTGCCTTTGCACCCTTGGGTCATCAAAAAGTCTGCATGTGGTATCCACGGTGGGTAGTCATTGGAATCACCATCGTCTCTCTGAGCTTTGATATCTGAAATTTCTATGTAGCAAATGACCAAATGACACTTGGTTTTTCCTTTTCAACCTATTTATAGGCTGAAAATTAGGGTTTTGACCTGGTAAGGTTTGTACTAGAGGCTCATTTAACTGCCTTGACTGGTATTTTCACTGACTTAATGTCCTTCGTTCTTAAGACTGCTCGCACCATTATTTGTCTGGCCATTAATTTGAATCATCGAGATATTTTCCAAATTTTTCTGACCTCGGGTCAAAATTCAATAATTTTCCCGAGGGGGCACAGGCACTCCGTATCTTCGCTGGGGCATATTCTGGACTTTTTTTCTTTGCCATAATGCGATAAACTGCATTATGACAAAGAGGGGCAAATGTAGACACATAAAAATGACCAAGGCTTGCAAGCAACATTTTACCACCTTTCGTCCTAACATGATTATGACATTGTAATTATGTTTCTAACCCACATTCAACTATTAATTAAATAATTTATAATTATTTAATTAATTCATGATCTTTCATTCTTCATGATTATTAAATAAATAAATCTTATTTATTTATTTAATGTGTCACTAATTATCAATGTCTTCTTGCAATTAAATAAAGTCTCATTTATTTAATTAATCCTTATCATTAATGTCCTCCTGATTATTAAATAAATATATTTTAATATATTTATTTAATATGTCACTAATTCCTAAATCCTCTCGTAATTAAATAGATTCATTAATTTATTTAATTAGTTAACTGTCTCTTCTAAATTAAATAATTATTATCAATTATTTAATTGCCTTATGTGACATTTCCCTCTTTTTAAATAAAATGATTTATTTAAAAATGACTTCACATTTGTTAACTGATTCTTCTTTTAGTAATTAATTTCAAAAAATCAATTACTCATTATCTCACAAAATCCATATTTTGAATTAATTTAATTCAAAATGGAAATATTCTTCTACAAATCAAGTAATTGCTAAAATCATTGATCTTCTAAAATCTCATCTTCTTATCTTCTGATTTTTACTAATTTCATCTCACTGTCACATGTATCCTTGATTTAATTTATTTAAATAAATCTTATTCACTCATTTGGGATTTTACCCTAACCCTAATTTAGAGTTGCCATTTTTGAATCTTAAACCATTGATTCTAGCGCATTTCTCAAATTCTCATCTCATCTGTCCGTTTAAAATGGCATTTTCTATAAAATGACAATCTTGATCTTATTTTCGACATCTCTTGACCTCATAATTTCTTATCATTTTATCTCTTGCAATCTCATCATAATCTTTAGGCTTATTAATTACTTGCATAATAGAGTTAAATTCTAGTTTGCATTTGGTTTATTGGGAAATCCTTCAAAGGCTTTGTTTACGACTAGGCATAGAGAGTTTGCTCACAAATCTAAGGGCATCCATTATCAACAAGCTTAAGGATGTACAATGGAACTGAATCATGGAGGAGAGAAGATTGGGTGAGACTGTTCTAGTTTCATTCATTTTCTTATTTTATCTCTAATGTGTTTCATTGTTTGTTGGATTAATTAATATGCATGCTTTATTAGACTAACAATCTATTTTGCAAAAATCCTTCATTACAAATAGAAGGGTCCCACATCATCCTCTAATGCTTCGAATAATGTTAATGTGGATGATGGTCTCCTTGAAGACATACTAGAAGAAGAAACCATCATACTTTCATACAATGATGTTGATCTCCCTTCCCTATTTGATTGCCTATTTGTCTTTACAATTGACCTTTCCCTCTGCCATCTTGACTTGATTGATTGGGAACTATGAAGTAGTGTACCTATTGACTCATTCCCTTTCAATGGATTCTTATGTGAATCTTATGGGATTAGGGGAAGATGAACACCTTAACTACAAAATTAAGAAGAAACAAAATAAAAAGGGTCATCTAGTGAAAACCTCTTTGAGGCACTTCTTGACTCATAAAGAGTGAAAATAAAAGGTGCATCCGATAGTGAAAACCTCAATGAGGCATTCAAGGATGGGGATGTTCATATTCCCCTTGTAGGAGCTCAATTTTTCGAGTGATTCTGTTTTGATTGAAGAAATGTAAGAGGTTAATTTGGGAACCGAAGAAGATCCAAAAATCACATATGTAGCCAAGTCATTATCCAAAGAAGAGAATTTAGTCATTGTCAGCTTGCTTAAAGAGGGAATCATCAATTTCTCATGGACCTACTCAAAAATACGAGGAATAGATCCCACACTAATTGTGCACCACTTGGACATCCATCTGCATGCTGAACCCATTAAACAAAAGCTAAGAAAGATGCATCCAGAAGTATCCCTTCTTGTCAAGAAAGAGCTAGAAAAAATGCTAGAAGTCGGGTACACCATGTCGATTGATTATTTAGATTGGATATCCAATATAGTGTATTTCATCAAACCAAATGGGAGTATTAGAATCTACAAATATTTTTGAGACCTCAATAAGGCTTGTCCAAAGGATGATTTTCCTCTGCCAAACATTGATATGCTAGTTGATCTCACAATAGGACATGAGATGTTATCCCTAATGGACGGATTTTTTGGCTATAAATAGATTAGAATCACACCTGAAGACTAGAATAAAACCACCTTCACTACCCCTTGGGGCACATTTTTCTATAACGTCATGCCCTTTGGCCTTAAAAATGTGAGGGGAATATATCAACATGCGATGACTATCATCTTTCATGATGTTATCCACATCATCATGTAAGATTATGTTCACAATTTACTAGGAAAATCCAAGACTAGATAAGAGCACCCTGCAAAACTAAAGAAAATCTTCAAGCGGCTAGAGCATTATAAGCTACGTCTGAATCCAAAGAATGTCTATTTTGGGTCACATCTAGAATTTTTTTGGGTTTCATAGGCTCTCGAAGGGGAATTGAGGTAGATCCAACCAAGGCCAAATAAATCATGGAGATGCCCCCGCTACATAAGCTCAAGCAACTAAGGATCCTTCAAGGAAATTTATAGTATATTAGGCACTTCATAGCATAGCTTATCGATAAGTGTCAGTCATTCACTCGTCTGCTACAAAAAGACATCACTTTTAAGTGGGACTTAGAGTGTTAACAAAGCTTTGAGAAAATTAAGGAGTACCTGGCTCACCCACCAATCCTAATGCCTCCCATTCTAGGTAAACCCCTTTTTTTATACACTTCAGCCACATCTGTGGCACTAGGGGCATTATTGGTGCAACATCATGACTCATCTAAAGAACATGCAATTTATTACATCACCCAAACAGTTGTAGGCTACGAGTTCAACTACACCCCTATGGAAAAGGTTTTCCTAGTAGTGGTCTTTATTTCATAGAAGCTTCAACACTACATGCTCAATCATGCCATCAAGTTAATCTCAAAAGTTAAGCCACTCAATTATTTTTATCTAGAACATCTTTGATTAGATTTATGACTAAGTGGGTTATGTTGCTCAGTGATTTCATCATCAAGTATGTAGATCAGAAGGAAATTAAGGGATAGGTAATAGCATATCAGTTAGCCAATTCCTCCTTGATTGATGCTTATCCTCTAGTGACAAAATTTCTTGATGAAGGGGTTCTTACCATCACAAAAATAGACACATGGACACTTTACTTTGGTGGGTCTTATACACATAATGGAGTAGGTGCAGGTGTTTTATTCATCACCCACAACGTGACTACATCCCAAAGTCATTCAAATCAGCTTTTCCATGCACAAACAATATTGTAGAATATAAATCTTTAATCACTAGCCTTAGAATCTCTATCCAATGGAATATCACTCATCTTAGAGTCTCGATGGTTCTAAAATAATTATTAAACATGTCAACGATGAGTTTCAAACAAAAGATGAAAATATTTTTCCCTATAAATGCATGGTGGATGACTTTAAAAAGTATTTCACCTTCATCCAATTTGAACAGATCCCCAGAGTCCAGTTTAAAGTATCAAAATGCAATGGCTACAATCGATTCCTTGATAGAAATTCCTAGAGATTGTGTGGACTGTGAATTTGTCATTGAGCAACTACTAATCCTAGCATATGATGTCCTTGAAAGTGAAATGGTGTGCAATATTGTAGTTCCCGATTCACCTTGGTACCATGATATTTATATCTACCTCCATGATAACATCCTCCCACCCGATCTTACTTGAAATCAATGCAAATAATTTACCCAATGCTCATCCTGCTATACCATTGTGGGAGATACGCTTTATTGTCGAGGGTATGATGGTATGCTCCTTCACTGTCTCAATGAATCAAAATATCGCGCTGCATTAAATGATGTGCATAGTGGTGTATGTGGGTCCCATTCTAATGGAATGGCCTTAGCTAAGAATATCTTTAGAGCTGGTTATTATTGGCTCACCATGGAGCATGATGCTTGTGAATTAGTGAAGAAGTGTCTACCCTATCAACAACATACAAATTTAATCCATGCTCTAGGACAAGACTTGGAGCCCATTATAGCACCATGTCCCTTTTCACAATGGGGTTTTGACTTAATTAGAAAGATTTACCCTTCATCTTCTAATGGCCATGCCTTCATCATCACAACCACTTAATACTTCACCAAGTGTGTGGAAGCCATTCCACTCTCTCAAATCACAAGTATTCAAATATCCAAGTTCATCCTTTTCCATATTCTCTATATATATGGAATCCCATCCACCATCGCCACTGATAATGGAAATCCATTCAAGAAAAAGTACATGAAATTATTTTGTGAGACCTAATCACATCCAACATCATTGGTCCACCCCTTATTACCCTCAGGGTAGGGGTCAAGCAAAAGAAACCAACAAAACCTTAATAAAAATCCTCAAAAATATGGTTAACAATACTGGTCGAGATTGGCATCTCCATCTTCATCCCGCCCTATGGGATTACCACACTTCTATCTACACTCCCATTGCCACCACCCCATATTCTCTCATATATGGTGTCGATGCAATCTTGTTGATTGAAGTTGAGATCTTGCCACTTTACATCTCCTTGAAGAATCTTATCAGTGACAAAGATGCTTGGGTTGCACACTTGAGTTAGCTTGAACTCTTGGATGAAAAATGGATCAAGTCCTACGATCATCTTCAAGCATATCAAAATTGTCTTAGAAGGAGCTACAACAAAAAAATTTGTCCCCATCAATTCAACATTGGAGATTTGGTCCTGAAGGAAAATCAACATACCCAACAAGACCTAGAAAAGAAAGGAAAATTTAAACCAAATTGGTTGGGTCCCTATGTCATCATAGAAAAATATGGTTTTGGAGCATATAGGCTTGTGACACCTGAAGGCGAGCCCTTAGAGGATCCCATAAACATCATGCATCTAAAGAGGTTCTATACTTGAGTCAGTTGGGTTATCCTACTTGGGAAAATACAAAAAAAAAGTTAAAAAAATATGGAAAATACAAAAACAAAAGAGTCAAAAATTCAAAAGTAGTAGAGAGAAATAATTCATCCTATGGTAAAAAAAAATCTTCATGGCGCCTTGGATAAGTACATTTGGTGAAAAAATGGTAACATGCACCATAAGTAGATAGACTAATCATTATCTACCTAGTGTCCTAGTCACTTTATGCTTCCATCCATCTGATCTACTTAACGTATCCTACATCCTATTGATGCTATCCTCCCATCGGCATCCTATCATTCATCTCTTGGTATATTATGATTGAGCATTGGACGATCCAAATGTACTATCTAAAATCTTTAGATTTTATCCTTAATCTGATCTTTTCACCACTTCTATATTGTGTCCCCCTCATCGATCTCGCGTCATCATCTAGAATCCTCCATTGTGTTGGTCATCATTAGGTCTCACCTTGTCTTTGTCCTTTTGTCGAACTATGTTTCCCCTGCACTTTCACGTAGGCAAGGCTAACCATTTGATCAATCCTCAAGGAATTTTTCTATCGATTCTTTGTCATCCATCCAAGTCCCCATTGTCCTCTTTCCACTTTTATCTATGGTCAGTTTTTGGTCTTTTATCAAACTATGAGGGCTATGCGCTTTCACATAGGCAAGGCTAATCTTTGATCAAGCCCTGAGCCCCTAGGTCTTTAGGGTGTGTTTGGTTGTTGTGTTGTGTCATCAAGTATGTCCCTATCTTAGCTCATTCTCCATAGAAAATGTCGTTAGTATCATAAGGTGCAATTAGTTTCAAATATGCCAAGTCATGTCGATCATCAAGTCTATCCTCCATCTTTGGTCTTAATAGGATGCATCCTTCCTAATCAGACCACATCAATCTCATCCACCCTTTTGATCCTGTGGAAAAGGACCTTTGAAATTTGTTGTGATCTTTTGATGCTTTTGATATTTTTTTTATCATTTGAGCTCCCTATTACACTTTTTCAAGGTCACCACAATCCATCATATCATGGTGCGCTTCAACAAGTAGGCATAGGGGCATATCTTGATATTTTTGTCTATTTTTGTATTCTTGGTTGTCCCACATAGTACCCACCAAGATCCCTGTGATCTTGTTTTATGCTAGGGAATCCTTTTGTGATTTTGGTTATCCTTACATCAAGCCCGACCAAAGCCCTTGTGGTTTTGGGGTGTAAGGACAACCTCCTTGTTTTATATGTTTGTTCCATGCATTAGACACTAATTTTCCTTGGTTCCTCATATCCTAGCATATCATTTATTGTGTTATAGCAAAATTCAGTGCTCCTAAATTGGCAAAATAGCATTAGGATTGCATTTCATACCTCATCTCATTGGATTGAATTTATCCCCCCATCTTTCTCCAGCCTATAACATGATTTTGGTTGTGCAACCATTCATCTCCCATCTCCTTTTCTTCTCAAGATTCATATGGTTTTGACAAGTGCAATATCACATCTATCACCTCTTATCTTGATATGCGATGCATTATCACATCCATCACCCCTCATTTTAATAATGATTATAGGGAAAGTAATTTCCATAAGATAAAGCAAGCATGATACACAAATAAAGGAGGCCTATTAATGCCTTCCATCACTATGAAAGCCCTTATTTACACTCATGCACATGCTAATTCAGTTCAGATATTAATTTTTGTAAGGAATTTAATTACACCCATCATTCATGTAGGCTTACATGTCATTTATAACACCAACAGTACCAAGGTCATCTTTGTTGTCAAATCCTTGGCCTATGATGTGCAAAATGAGAAAATTAAATGAGATTGATACATAACTATAAGGAAAAGCATGGACGCCATAGAAACAGGTGAATCCAATTGTTAATTAATCTTGATAGATGTCATATTAAATGCAATACATTTATATTCATTTCATTTCATCTCATTTTGCATAACTTTATCATATTCACTTCAAGTTGTTTAGATTGACATAGATTTGTTATTCTAAGCATCTTAATTTTATTTCATCCCATTTTTCATTATCATAATCATATTCATTTTAAGTTGTTTAGATTGACATAGATTTGTTATTCTAAGCATCTTAATTTTATTTCATCCCATTTTGCATTATCATTATCATGTTCATCTTAAGTTGTTTAGATTCACATAGATTCGCTAATCTAAGCATCTTAATTTCATCTCATTTTGCATAACATTATGATGTTCATCCTACGTTGTTTAGGATAATATTTATTTTTTATTTTAAGTATCATAATTTCATTGCATAGAATGCCATCTCATTTTGAATTTATCATTATCATGTTCATTTTAAGTTGTTTAGATTGATCTTGATTGATTATTTTGAGAATATTATTCCATCTCATTGCATACATATATTATCCTGTCCATCACATTGCATTTTCATAACATACATCAAATCATAATAGTATGCCTAAAAAAAATTCCCACTAGAATTAACAACAAATTGATTATACAATGTATAACACAAATATTCGTCGCATTTGTTGAATCAATCACAAGGATTTATAAGCATATCCATTGCAGGCATAATTTTTTTGTCTCCATGCATACATCATCACCCGCATCACAAAACATTAGCACCATGATCATTGCATATAACCCATCACATCTTGCATCACAAATTATTAGGCACAATGTATTTCACCCATATCATCCACATAGGCATATCACATAAATCATCATAGATGCATATATATGTCATAACCATTTGCATATCCCATAATAAATCATGTCCATACACACATCCATAAATAAACATACATCACATCATAAACACATAGTGTGATAAGGACCATCACATAGCATATAAATGTCAAAATATCATGTCCATAACAAATTCCATAATAAAGTCCATCACAAAGAATAAATACACATCCATCGACAATCATCAAATACAACATAGGTGCCAATCTCTACTCAAATATAGAGACCACATCAATGAATGGAATGATCCATGTATAATATATACTATAGAACCTATGGCCTATGTCCTTGTCCCTTGTATATATCCTGCACCTACCAAAAAGCGGGATCTTTTTCACTCATGTTCTCTCTATCCTATGTTGGTTGCATCTGATCTCTAAGGGGAGTTTGACACTAGTCATCTATGTGGGGCGAGTCTCTCGGTAATTTTTATACCCTCATGTATGTGTCCCTCCTAAATGTGATGACATTAGAATCTATGGATTTTCTTAGAAATATGGAGGTATGCAACACATGGGATCTGAAACTTCTCTGAAGTAAGCCCCCATGTAGTAGCTAGACTCTCTCATATGCTTATCCATCTCTGCTACCTATGCCCTTGCCATGTCTTTCTCCACCCTATACCTATCTCATAATCCAATCAGGTATATCCTCTCCTAATCCCATGTATCTTGTTCCATCATCAACTGGTCAATTTGTGTCTGCATCTGTGGCATCTCCTATACCATTGTATCTCTCTCACTCTGTAGGGTATATACCTATCTCTTTTCCACCTCTTCTCTCTCTAACATCATCCCTGCATCTCTCACTCTCATCTTTGCACACTCTACTCTATCTTGGAGCTTTTCTCACTCCATCCTCATCTCATCCATCTCCCTCATCATCTCATCTATCCCCCTCTACATCTTTGTCAGCTACCTCATCACGTCCTGCCTCTCTCTCCCCATCATGCACGTGCCTGGCTACCTAATTTTATAGCTCTCCATAATCCCTGTATTGCTCCACCTGCAGCCTATCTACCTCTACCTCTAACATGTCTTGTTCTACCTCCAACTCATTGAGCCTATGCTCTACAATCCTATGTCTCGCTAGAGCTTTGGTCAATAGTATCATTAGATGCTTGGGTGTTGGAGGTTCATAGAGTACCATCACCAGTGGATGTACCTCTAGGGAATTGTCCTCCATCGCCTTACCATGCCCTCTCATCCATTTTATCCTCTCACCTCCTCCACCTTATCCTATCTATCTCCACCCCTCCTCTTTCGGCCACATCTCCTCCTAAATCTCCTTTTTTCGACCAATCTCCTCTCATCCTCTGAGTCGTAGCCTAGTGCCCCTACAATTAGGTGCATAATCATCATCCACCCTGGCCTATACTTTGTCGATCATGTAGAGTACCACATTGTCATCCCTGCATCTGCCACCCCTCCTCTCCCTAGATATGGTACCAGTTGTACACCCTCCCACATCTACCTCACAATTTTTTTCATGATTTGCTAACCCCATAGGTGCTCTTGACTAATCTAGTGAAATCTCTGAGGCCCTTATGGGATATCCTATTTCACCCCAAACTACCTCGTCACTCGGTCTAGTCTATGGAGCTCACTGATGTGTGGGTCTTTCCCGATCAAGTAGCACACTATGAAGAAGTATCCCATATGCCTCCTCTCATCCCATCTCCACTCAGAAAATCATTGCCATTGATAAGGTCTCCATATAATTTGATCCCCTGCAGGTCATCCAACCTCCTCCTCCATCCCAATAAGTCACTCACATCTAGGTAGTGTAGTTGTTAGTCACACTCTATACCATACCAGTATGATACTGGTAGTGTCTCATCTTGTGTCCCTACTATCAAAATCCCTAGCGTCACCATGCTAATATGCTCCCAGGCCCATACCTGGAGAAAATTCACATGTGTGATGTTGAGGGATCTCCTGTAGTAGACCAAAATGCATGTTCTGATACAGTTGTGCCAACATGCATGCACCCCAGGAAGACTCTCCCTCCCTCCTCTCCACAGTAAGTCTGAAAACCTCAATGATCTTGAGGCTACAAAATCATTTTCTCTTATTTTCTAGTAGAATCCCACTAATCATGTCATAGAGTTATAATGGCAGTGCAGGTACCTCCAATTCCAAGCACCCATCCAAGTCTAACTCCCCCTTGGATAGGGAGATCCACCCATCCAAAGATCACCTATAAGATCCTATCTTGCTCTCTTCCCTAGTTCCTTGTCTAGCTAACCAAGTGCCCTCCAATAGGTAGCTGCAGTATCCTTCACACATCCTCTAGTGTCACTATCATCTCCCCTATTGGGAGATGGAAATTTGAGGTCAATGAGCTCCATCTCTCCATCAATGTTGTCAATAGTGCCTAATGTGCTCTAATGTTGGGATACCACAAAATGTGTAGTAACCCTACCTATGCCAATGTCGCATGGTCATGGGAATTCATCACCCTGATAGTCACCCCCAACACCACTTAATTCCTCCCCCGAGTCCTCAATGTCTTGAAGTTCCGCATTCACACAAAAAATTCTATTAGTCTTTCATCATTCATTTTCTTTTTCTTTTTCCATCATTTTCCCCCCTGCCCCGAGTTTTCTTAGTAAATTTGCCCCTGTCCAGGACAAATTTACCCCTTTTCTCATCCCCTTGTGAATTCTCCCATTTTTATGGCGAATTCTCTCCTTTTCCTTCCAGTCTGCGAATTTTCCCCTTGTGTTGGTGAATTTGTCCCTTTTTCTTTCTAGTCCACAAATCCATCTCCTTGTCAATGAATTCGCCCTTTTCCCCTCCAATTCACAAATTCACCTCTTTGTTGGTGCATTCACCTCCCTTTTTGCCTATGCATGATTTCGCTTGTTTTCATAGTGAATTCACCCCTCTTTTTCCTCCCCTATGAATTTTCCTGTGCCATTGATAAATTCGCCTTTTCCCTTACAAGGGCGATTTCACAATCACCCCTGTGTCCTTTTGTCTTCCTCTAGGTGATTTTGTTTCCCTTTTGGGAGAAATCAAATTTTCCCTTTCCTATTGTAGCCGACTTCAAAATCACCTATCCCACTGCAACATTACCTCTTTCTTTGGTAGAAACACAATTTTCTAGGGAGGGGTGAACTCACCAACCCCCCTACTCAGTGCATTCACCTCTGTGAATAGAACCTTCATTTATTTCTCTAAATTAAATAAATATTCTAATTTATTTTAATTTAGTCATTTGTCTTTATGAATTCAAATTAATTTTTAAATTCATTATTTCTCTCTCCTTGTCCCATCCTCCATAATTCTCCTCTAATCCAGGTTGATTTAATTAACCTGTGATTAGGATGTGCACACCCCTAATCAAGATTAGTCTCACATCCTCCATAACTCCTCACTTACCTTTAATTCATCATTAATTTGTCTAATCACTTGGTTGCACAACTCTAATTACTTGATTATTTCAACCTAATATTTATGCCATTTATGGCATATCCCCAAGTCAACCTTCATTAATTGCTTTCTCCTTTTGGAGAAGGCAACCTTTTCCCATGTGAATTTTAAATTCACATTTATTCCCCCTAGGCCTTTTAAGGAATTTCTTAATTCCTCTCCTCTTCCCCATGTGGATATTTGAGAAATTTTTAATTGCTCATACATCACATCACCCACATGTGTAGAAGGACCTCCTTTATGAGGAGGTCTTGTCCCAATCCCTAGGTACCATAAGGTACCTCCACCTCATCTCTCTTTTTGACACCTCACCTAACACATGGTGAGATGTGAGGGCTTGTGAGTTCTCAACTCACCCTAGCCCTTGATCTTATACATGGTGGCTTCATCTTGACCCTCCATGGTTTAGAGGCACTTCCCCTAAAATTAGAGGAATTTCCCCTCATTTGCATTCATTCATTTGATCAACTGACATTTTTGTACACTAGCCTTCAAGAATTCAAGCATCCAAAAACCACCATTTTTGCAACACCTTTTGCATCCATATTGTGCATCTATTGCAATACCCACTTACATAATTGCATTCTCCATTCAGTTATGATCATTTAGAACTAGGTTTCATGCTATTTTACATCAATAGGAGCACACAAATAAAACAATCAACATAGCCGACTAACTCATCAACTTGGACAAGGTAAAATACTCTCTTTATCTTTTTTTTTGTTCAAGTTCAACTACACTAATCATTGAGGTGTTTTTTGTGTTTTCCTTGTTTTCATTCTCTTTTGTTTTGCAATTTTAGACTAGGAATTCACCTGCACACACCCCCCTTGTCATGTAATAGTTGTATAACATTATATTCTCACTATTCCATGACCCTTCCCATCACATACATCATCTCACTCTTGCTTCACACTCAGTGGGGGAAAGAATTTGTTAGCCTTGTGCTAGTAATGCATTTCTGATTGTCCCTTAAGTTCATCGTTCACCTTCCACTTATACAAATTGAGATTGGGAGGTGAATGACTTGTTCATAGGTTAACTCACATTTTCCTTACTAGTATTTTGCATCATTTCTTTTTCATTTTCATTTGTGTGATTGCATGTGCATGATGTGAACTCCCATGACGTTATGTTTGATCTCTTTGTGACATTCCTCTATCTGTAACTTCGTTCTTCTTTATGTCGTTCATCTCTTTTTCTTTTCATAATTACCTTTTTCTTATTTTTTCCTTTTGGGGATGATGAAAGGCATCGAGACATTCATGTCTCTTTCATGTTGACCCAAAAAGGTTTCTTTTTCTTTCCTTTTTCATTTGAATTTTACCTATTTCTTGTGTTTTCCTTTTGGGGATGATGCAAGGCATCGAAACATTCATGTCTCCTTCATATTGACCCAAAAGGCTTTCTTTTCCTCTCCTTTTTTATTTCATCTTTACCTTTTTCTTGTGTTTTCCTTTTGGGGATGACGCAAGGCGTTGAGACAACCTATGTCTCTTCTATGTTGACCCAATTCTTTTAAATTATTTTCACTCTCTTCATATCATTCTTCTAGTTCAATGTGTATTTTGGGGATGATGACAGTTCCAAGCTCTCTAAAAACATTGCAGCAAAGAACATACTGACCCCAAATCCATATATCCCTTATGTGTTTGTTGTTTTAATTTTGGGTTCAACCCCTCTCTTTTCTTTTCTCTCGCATGACACAACCTTACTTGGAAACATATGACTTGGCATAGGGCTTTCCAAGTTGGCTCTCATGTATTTATTCTTGTTTGCATTTTTTTTCATTTTCTACTTTAAATTAATTTCTCATAGCATAGTTTTTAGCAATTCCTTTAAAGTGGGGGCATACATCGGCATTATTCTTTTGCATTTTTCCTTTTCATGGTTCTTGGTGTAGCCTTTTGGCTTCATACAATGTGATTTTTTCTTTGTGAATGACATTGGGTATAATTTCCTTCATGAGTGTGATATTTCTTAGCATATTGCATTCCTCTAGTGGATTTTTTCAACACACTACATCCACTAAGTTTCAAATCTTCTATTCTTTGATTGGTCCTCTCTTGGAGACATTAGGCACAATGTTCCCTAAGTAAAGACCTCACATGAACTAAGCAAGACTCCTTTGAAATTTTTCTACTTTGCATTTGTTTTTATATGGCTACCTTGAATAATACAACTTGCATGCCTATGGATCCATCATGTTTGTTCATGAGCTCCAAGAATACAAAAATTTTTTTGTCTCATGAAGCTCAAAAAATAATTTTTTGTGTGGTGCCTTATTAAAGTTATCAAGAGGTATAACTTTGGTATGGTTGAGTGGGAAATCCAATCTGATGCATGAATTTATCGATAACAACTTTCATGTGTGTGTGATTACATACCAACCATGAGTGTATGTTTATTACCTTTTAGGACTTCTCACCTGGAAAACAACTAGGATTCCCGTCACCTCAAAGTGAGTATGCATTTTTCAGAAAAACAACCTAGATATGATCCACATTGGGATGGAAAAATGATCAAAGATTAATCTTACTTTCTTTTATTTATTTCCTCTTTTCCCCTTTAGTAGTGTATGATTGGCCTTGTCGTTGTTTTTTATATCATTTTCATGTGTTTTACTTTGTGCTTATGCTGGTTCGTCATGGGCTATTGATCCTAGGGGCTTGATCATCCCTCTTGATCATTGTCATCTCATCTTGCTAGCATTGGTAAAGTGGAACCCTCTTGATGCGTATTTTTCTACTTTAGTGTGAGTTTGAAGTAGGTTCATCCTCTCACTAAATTGGGGGTTAAATGTAATGTCAAAAAAAGGGTCTTTTGACATTTTCACACTTGTTTGGGTCCTCCTTTCAAATTTTGGCTTAATGTGACCTTGATTTAGTGTCCTAATATGAATAACACATTCACATTAGGTCTTGGGCCCCTGTAAACTAATGGAATTTCATGGTACCTTGCAAAGGTATTTGAAAGTGGTGTAACTCACTTTCACACTCCTCTAGGCTTGTCATTAATAATTTTGCTCTCTTATAATTTACTTAGCACTATTTTGCATCTACAAGCCTCATTTATTGCATCTTTTCGAGGATAATCCCAACACCAATTAGTAACCAATCATAATTCAAGTGTTCCTAGCATGTGTGGCCTAGATTTAGTGTATTGGACTCATTCGCCACCTTGGGTGAATGAGTCCCACCTAGGTCTTTTGGCCTTGATTCAAGTTTCACACATTTCTAGACACTTTTTTATTTTTGGTCCCCTACACTATGTGTAATGGGACTCATTCACCACCTTGGGAGAATGAGTCTCATGTGACCAAAACTCAAATTTAAATCAAATTTATGGCAAGATTTTATTCTCCTAGATTTGATGTCGGCTTGTAGTGTTCGAATTTTGATAATTCTTGCATAATTAAGTTTAAATACAAGGTTATTTCTCTCATTTCAACCCCCAAGCATTCAAGTACTCATCCTTATAGTGCATTGAGTTCACAAGAGCATTTGAGCAAGAGAATTCAAGGCATTCAAGGTAAGATCATCAAGTATTCAAGAGCCTTCTTCAAACATCAATCATCATGTCAACGATCACATTCTTCATGTTTATTATTTTGATAAAAATTGTGATTTAGAGTTCATGATTTAGGCAAGCATAACATTCAAGATCTATCTCCTTCAAGCAAGAATCAAATACCACATCCATTGCAGCCATTTCAAGCATAACTGCAACACCTTATTGCTAGGGTTTGGTGAGTTGTAACATTATGTTTTGTTCATTCATCATTCTACCTTTATATTCACTTTCATTTCAAGGTTTAATTACCAACAAGGGGTTTGGCCAAGGAAAATCCCTATTCTCTAACCCCATGACATTTTCCCCTCTTCTTGTGTGTGATTTGGAGGTCTAGATTGCAGATTTTTCAAGGAGAAAAGTTGTGAAGTGGCCAAAGTTTTAATTCAACCTTGGAGAAGCTTGGAGAAGACCTACAAGTTTTATTTTGTAGATTTATATCTGAAAACCAGTCAAAAAGAGTAGAGAGGGACAAGAGGCACATAATCCACTTCAAAACTTCTAGAAAAGTAGAAGTGGAATGATTCACCACTATTGGTGAATGAGTCCCACTATATAGGCCTAAACAAGATTTTTGTAGATCTGGATACCCTTTTGGTTGAAACATGTTTCTGCATATTTTCTTGGAAAATGGACTGATTCGCCTAGCTTGGCGAATGAGTCCCAATCAACATAAAAATTGTATTTTTCAATGATCTTGATCTCCATTTTCCTTCTTCAATTTTCTAGGTGCACACATTTCAGTCTCATAGCTTCTTATTGTTAGTGTAATTAATTAATTAATTATTACACTAGCATAAGTTAACTTAGGTTTTAATTAATCATATTAGTCCTAAGTTGCATTTAATCATTTAATAAAGTTGTTGAGATAAGATTCCCTTCTAGAAGATGAGTTGTCTTTTCTAGAACTTATCTCCATCTTGTTATCATTCCCTAGGTTGTTGGTTAGGGTTTCTTGTTGTCACATGAAGTGTGATTTGAACACTTGACAACATCCTTTGCATTTTAGGTTTAGCACTTGCCTATATAATCAGGCATATGTACTCTTTGTAATTATCCATGTATCAATCAATCAATACTTTCTTTGTGGTTGAATATTTCTTCAAACCCTTGTTTGTTTTCTCTATCCATTCTCTTCCTTGTGACAGGTATTCATTTGCATGCAGGTGATATTGGAGTTTGAAGTTGGTTTTGACAACTTCTACATGGTATCAGAGCTTTCCTGCTGCATACTTGTTCTTGTTTAAAGAGTTTGGAGCTATTTGGAGCTACAAGGGTTTGTTGCATGTCGTTTTTTATTGGAGTTGTCATCATATTTGCTTCAAAAATCTAATTTTAACTCATTTGCAGGAAAAACGATTTCTAAGTTTTGTAGCCAGCGTCGAAATCTGAACTGGGTATTTTTTAGATTTTGCATATCTTACACAAACCTGGAGAAAATTGCAGTTTAAAAAGCGTCGGGCATCATTTTTCTCCTGGCTGAAGGTTAAAAAAATCTTCTTTTTCATCTTCTGCTTGTTGGATCAAGAAACACTTTCTGGGTTTTATTTCTAGTATCAAAATATTTTTGGGTTTTTATTTTTGTCTACAAACAATGAGTAGATTTTCCAGAAATCAAATTAGAAATAAACGTTTTTTGCTAGAAAACCTATTTCCAGCAGGCTAAATTCAGTTTTTATTTTATCTGAGAGTATATATTGCTGCTTTATGTCATGGATACACATAATATTGCACCCCTTACTCCATTCAACTATTTTGGTTGGAAAAAACAAATGGAGATTCACTTGAAACATAAAGGGTTGTACAGGGTAACCATGGGCACAAAAATTGAACCTATAGGTGCTGCTGAAAAGAAAAAGTGGTTTAATAGGTGTTATGAAGCTTATGGTACATTATGTCTATCTCTTTCTTCTGACCTTCTTTTTCACATTGAGTCTTGCACTACACCCCATGCAGTTTGGACTACTTTGCAGTCTTTGTTTGGGAAGCAGGATACTATGAGAGGGTTTCAGTTAGAGAATGAGTTTATTGGCTTAAATCCTAGGGATTTTGATAGCATCCAAGAGTTTTTCATAAAAATCAAGTCTCTTAGATTGCAGTTGTCACAGTGTGGTGTTCAGAAGGAAGACTCTCAGTTGATATTGTCCATTCTTTCTAAGCTTGGATCAGATTATTTAGTTTTTGTTTCTACCTTTTATGCTACTAGGGATGCACTTGGTACTAGATTTACTATGCCTTCTTTTGATGATTTTGCATCTTCTCTCACTCAAGAGCAGGCCAAGTTGGCAATATGGGCAAGTTGAAGCCCTCTTCATCACAGGCACTTATTGCATCACAGGAGCTCAGAGATCAAAAGGCTTCTATAGGAAAATGAATGAAACAAAAACAAAAGGATTCCAAATCTTATCAGCAGCAAAAGGAGTCCTCAGATTCATCATCCTCTTCTAAGGGGAAATCATTTAGGAAGGAGAAGGGCCCATGTGCATATTGCAAGAAAGAAGGACATGTAGAACATAGTTGCTACAAGAAGGACATTGATGAGCTGAAGAATCTTCTTCAGAAACATCAGATTGATTTTCCTTCTAGGATGTCTGCATCATCTCCTTCCCCTCCTCCTTCTTTTTCTTCTTCTTTAGTACAACATGACAGGGGCACAACTGGTTTACATACTTCATCAGATATGAAGGGACATGCTCTTTGTGCTTCTTCGAGTCTTGGATCAGGGAGATGGCTTCTAGATTTAGGAGCATCTCATCATATGGCTTCTACATAGTCTATGTTCACTTCCTTTGAGTCTCACACTATGTCTCCTATTTTTATGGGAAACAATACCTACATGAGTGTTACAGGGAAGGGGTCTATTAGTTTTTGGGACAACACTTTTTAGGATGTCTTGCGTGTTCCTCATTTGACGAACAACCTTCTTTCTATATATCAGATCACACATGGAGGCAATGGGAGGTCTGTGGAGTTCACACCTGATTCAGTTATCATCATAAACTTGGAGAGTAGAGCAGTTATTGCTACTGGGGTGGTGGATCACTCATCTCGATTGTATTTCTTTACAGATTTTGCTACTAATGGTGCCTTTGTTTCTACAGTTGTTCATCACACTTCTAGTGTGAATCATCATTCAGAGGAGACATTTGGCTACTTGAACATTGGAGTTCTCACTTTAGATCCTACTCTTGAGCCATCCATTCCATCTCCTTCACCTACTGTTGTAGTTGTTGATACTTCTATGACTACAGGTGTAGTTTCTTCTATTTTAGTGTAGCAGGATCCAGTTGATCATCCATCTTTGGAGGTTCATATTCAATCTTCACCCACTTCATCTTCTTCATTTGTTGAGGTCACACCTACTTCTGTGGAGACATCATGGGCTACACCTACTTCACCTTCAGAGATTGCTTTCATTCGACCTCTTCCCTCTCACTTCTTTCAGGAGATGCAGTTTATCCAGTTCTTTTGGGGCTACTTCATTCTGGGGGGGATCCGTGGTCTCTTTCTTCCTCTCTTCTGGGGGGGTTATTTTATGTATCTTTGTGATGGATGGTTTTCTTGGGGATTCCTATGGAGTCCTCCATCCTTCATCACTTAGTTGCTCTTCGCATTCTATTTTGGGGAGGAGTTTTGTTCCCACTGGGTTTTCTCCTTTACCCTGGTTAGTTTAGTTTGCATTGCATTTGTACTTGGGTACCTAAAATGGCCATCAGCTGGGACCCATAATCATCATGCATAATCATTGCATTTTTCATTTCCTCCCTAAGTTGCACTTATGGGGGGTGTTAGTGTAATTAATTAATTAATTATTACACTAGCATAAGTTAACTTAGGTTTTAATTAATCATATTAGTCCTAAGTTGCATTTAATCATCTAATAAAGTTGTTGAGAAAAGATTCCCTTCTAGAAGATGAGTTGTCTTTTCTAGAACTTATCTCCATCTTGTTATCATTCCCTAGGTAGTTGGTTAGGGTTTCTTCTTGTCACATGAAGTGTGATTTGAACACTTGGCAACATCCTTTGCATTTTAGGTTTAGCACTTGCCTATATAATTAGGCATATGTACTCTTTGTAATTATCCATGTATCAATCAATCAATACTTTCTTTGTGGTTGAATATTTCTTCAAACCCTTGTTTGTTTTCTCTATCCATTCTCTTCCTTGTGACAGGTATCCATTTGCATGCAGGTGATCTTGGAGTCTGAAGTTGGTTTTGACAACTTCTACATGGTATCAGAGCTTTCCTGTTGCATGCTTGTTCTTGTTTAAAGAGTTTGGAGCTATTTGGAGCTACAAGGGTTTGTTGCATGCCATTTTTTATTGGAGCTGTCATCATATTTGCTTCAAAAATCTAATTTTCACTCATTTGCAGGAAAAATGATTTTTGGGTTTTGTAGCCAGTGTCGAAAGTGAATGAAATATACAATTTGTTTTGAATAAATAATTAATAACATTTACACCTATGAATAGATTAGTCCTATATCCTAAGGATGAAAAGGTCCCACATTCTGCATATCAATGAATTCTCAGACATAGTACTGATGAGTGTTATGCATTCCAATTAATATTAAAGAACTTTCACTTTGATGGCAATGAATGCCATCGTTTGATTTCCTAGCCTTGTTTCACCCCTTGTCATGTAATATTTGTATAACATGCTATTCTCACTATTGCATGACCCTTCCCATCACTTAACTTGGCTCACTCTTGCTCGCACTCAGTGGTGGCAAGAATTTGTTAGCCTTTTCCTAGTTTTGCATTTGTCATTGTCCCTTAAGTTTTTCATTCACCTTCTACTTATATAGACTGAGATCGAGAGGTGGATGACTTGCTCATAGGTTGACTCACATTTTCCTTACTAGTCTTTTGCATCATTTATTTTTCATTTTTGTTTGTGTGATTGCATGTGCATTATGTGATCTCCCATGACGTTCTATTTTCTCTCTTTGTGACATTCCTCTATTTGTACCTTCATTATTGTTTATGTCGTGCATCTCTTTCACTTTTCATCTTTACCTTTTTCTTGTTTTTTACTTTTGGGGATGATGCAAGACATCAAAACAGTCATTTCTCCTTCATGTTGACCCAAAAGGATTTCTTTTTCTTTCCTTTTTCATTTCATCTTTACCTTTTTTCTCGTGTTTTCCTTTTGGGGATGATGCAAGGCATTGAGACATTCATGTCTCCTTCATGTTGACCCAAAAGGATTTCTTTTTCTTTCCTTTTTTCATTTCATTTTTACCTTTTTCTCGTGTTTTCCTTTTGGGGATGATGTAAGGCGTTGAGACACCCTATGTCTCTTCCATGTTTACCCAAAAAATATTCTTTTTTTTTCACTCTCTTCATGTCATTTTTCGAGTTCTATGTGTATTTGGGGGATGATGATAGTTGCAAGATCTCTAACAACATTGCAAAAAAGAACATCTTGACCCCAAATCCATAGATCCCTTATGTGTTTAGTGTTTTCATTTTGGGGGTGACCCCTCTCTTTTCTTTTCTCTTGCATGATGAAACCTTACTGAAACATATGACTTGGCATAGGGCTTTCCAAGTTGGCTCTCATTTCTTTATTCTTGTTTACATTTTTTTTTATTTTCTACTTTAAATTAATTTCTCACATCATGGTGTTTACTAATTCCTTTAAAGTGGGGACATACATTGCCATTATTCTCTTACATTTTTCCTTTTCATGGTTCTTTGTGCATCCTTTTGGCTTCATATGATGCATTTTTTGATTTGTGGATGACATTGGGTATAATTTTCTTCATGAGTGTGATATCTCTTAGAACATTACATTCCTCTTAGTGGCTTGATACAACACATTGGATCCCCTAAGTTTTGAATCTTCTATTCTTTGATTGGTCCTCTCTTGGAGACATTAGGCACAATGTTTCCTAAGTAAAGACCTCACATGAACTAAGCAAGACTCATTTGAACATTTTCTACTTTGCATTTTTTTTATATGGCCACCTTGCATAATACAACTTGCATGCCTATGGAGCCATATTTTTCGTTCATGATCTCCAAGCATACAAAGTTTTTTTTGTCTCATGAAGCTCGAAAATCAATTTTTCTTTGGCACCTTATTAAAGTTATCACAAGGTATAACTCTTTTATGGTTGAGCGAGAATCCCAATCCGAGGAATGACTTTACCCATAACCATTTTCATGTGTGTGTGTGTACATACTAAACATGAGTGTATGTTTCTCACCTTTTAAGACTTCTCACCCAATGGACAACGAGGAGTTTCGTTGCCTCAAATTGAGTATGCATTGTTTGGACAAACAACCTAGATCTTATCCACATCAGGATGAACAAACGATCAAAGCTTGATTTGAATTTCTTTTATTTCTTTCCCCTTTTCACCTTTGGAAATGTATGATTGGCCTTTTCACTATTATTTATATCATTTTCATGTGTGTTCCTTTGTGATTATGTTGGTTTTCCATGGGATCTTGATCTTGTGGGAATTATCATCGCTCTTGATCATTGTCATCTCATGTTTCTAGCATTGGTATAGTGGAACCCCTCTTGATTTGTGTTTGTATACTTTAGTGTGAGTTTGAAGTAGGTTCATCCTCTCACTATAGTGGAAGCTAAATGTAGTGTCAAAAAAGAGTCCTTTGACACTTTCACACTTGTTTGGTTCCTCCTTGTAGATTTTGGCTTAATATAGCCTTGATTTAGTGTCGTAATGTGGATAACACATTCACATTAGGTCTTGGGCCCTTGTGAACTAATGGAATTTCATGGTACCTTGCAAAGGTGTTGTAAAGTGTTGTAACTCACTTTGACACTTTTGTAGGTCTTTATCAATCAATGAAGCATAATAAACATACTTTCAATCATAATTTATTTTAATATTGCCTTATTTGGAGTGTTGTACCACACTTTCAAATTCCTCTAGGATTGTCATTAATAATTGGGTTTCTTATGCTTTAATTGGCCCTATTTTTCATCCACAATCCTCATTTATTGCATATTTTCAGGGATAATCTTTTCACCAATCAATAACCATTCACAATTCAAGTGTTCCCGGCTTATGTGGCCCATATTTAGTGTCTGGGACTCACTCACCACCTTGGGCGAATGAGTCCCACCTAGGTCCTTTTGGTCCTGATGTAGGTTTCACACATTTCTAGACACTTTTGATTTTTGGTCCCATACATTATGTGTGATGGGACTCATTCGCCACCTTGGGCGAATGAGTCTCGTGTGACCAAAATTCAAATTTAAGTCAAATTTTTGGTAGGGTTTTATTCTCCTAGATCTGATGTCAACTTGTAGTGTTTTAATTTTTAGAATTCTTGCATAATTGAGTATAAATATAAGGTTATTTCTCTCATTTCAACCCCAAGCATTCAAGTACTCATCCTTACATAGAAAATTGAGTTCAAAAGATAATTTGAGCAAGAGAATTCAAGGAATTCAAGGGTATATCATCAAGTATTCAAGAGCATTCTTCAAGCATCAATCATCATGTCAAAGATCACATTCTTCATGTTTGTTATTAGGCTAAAAATTGTGATATATAGTTCATGATTCAAGCAAGCATAACATTCAAGATCTATCTCCTTCAAGAAAGAATCAAAGATCACATCCATTGCAGCCATTTCAAGAATAATTGCAGCACCTTATTGCTAGGGTTTGGTGAGTTGCAACATTATCTTTTTTTCATTCATCATTCTACCTTTACATTCACTTTAATTTCAAGGTTTAATTACCAACAAGGGGTTTGACCAAGGAAAACCCCTATTCTCTAACCCCATAAATTTTTTCCCTCTTATTGTGTGTGATTTTCATGTCTAGGTTATAGATTTGTCAAGGAGAAAAGCTGGAGAAAATTTGTGAAGTGGCCAAAGTTGCTAAAGTTGTTATTCAACCTTGGAGAAGCTTGGAGAAAACCTACAGGTGTTATTTTTTAGATTCGGATTCAAAATCTAGTAAAAAATATTAGAGTAGGACAAGTGGCGCAAAATCCACTTCATAAATTCTATAAAATAAGAAGTGGATTGATTCTCCACTATTAGCGAATGAGTCCCACTCTACAGGCTTGGACAATATTTTTGTAGATATAGATACCCTTTGGGTTGAAACCTGTTTCTGCATATTTTCTCAAAAAACTGGACAGATTCACCCAGCTTGGTGGCCAGTCAACATAAACAACAATTATTTTAGTTATCCAGATCTCCATTCTTCCTTCTTCGGTCTTTCAAATGTGCACATTTCAGTCTCATGGCTTCTTATTGCATTTTGTTTATCTTTCTATGTCATTTTGCATATTACACCATGTTTTCCAATATCTTATTTTCCAAGTTTACACTTGGTGTTGAACCGCTCATTCGACATCATTCAAGACTCTAAGACATTCCCTTTGCTATATTTCAATATCCTTTGCATTGAAATATCAAGGGTTTGTTCTTTCCTTTTAGGTCCAAAACTCTAGAAGTGAAAGAAACCACCCCCCCCCATTTTATTCTTTTCAATAGGTGTAGAGACATTATTGAAATTATTCAATGGAATGCCAAAAATAAGAGAACTAATGGAAAATAATGACATTTTCCTAATTCTAAGACGTGGATGGAATTTGATAACAGATGGCTTGATTTTTCTCAAGACCCTCATAATATAAGGTTGGGTTTTGCTCTAGATCGGGTAAACCCATTCTTAGATCAAGATACTAAATGGTCAACTTGGCTAATGTTTTTAATAAATTATAACTTTCCTCCATGGTTATGAACTAAACCATTTTTCTCATTGCTATCATTTATTATACCAAGAAAGAAAAGTGTGACTTCAGATACAATTGATGCTTATCTAGAGCCATTATATGATGAGCTAATGGAATTTTGGAAATTAATTTTAGCAATTCAATCCTTAAGGGATGTGCATTCAATAAAATTCATTTTAAGAGCTTCCTTATTATTTATGATTCATGATCTTCCTGCATATGGCACATTGTCTAGTCTCATTGTTCATGGATACCATGGATGTCCTACTTGCAACTTTAAGGATTTTATGAGGCACTCAAAAAAAAATTGTAAGTGTATTTTTTGTGGACATAATGCTTACCTTAAAATGGATCATCCATATCATCAATAAAAAACACATTTCAATGGTCAAGAAGATAATCATGAAGCACCATTGCTAATAGTAGGTGATTAAATTGTTAAGAATGGACAAAAGAGAATTTCACTGATTAAAAATGATGGGATTGTTGGTATTAGATATGATCCATGTAATGAAAGTGGTATAAAAAGGTTCATATTCTATAAGTTTCCATACTTTAAGGATATCTAGCCATTAGGCATATTGTTGACTTTATGCATACTGAGAAAAACATAGCATATGCTATAATAGAAACTCTTTTTAGTGCTTTTGATACTATTTCAGCATGTGAAGACTTTCAACAACTAAAGAGTCATCAAAATATTTGGGTTGAAAAATATGATGATGAAAAATATAGAAAACCTAGTGCTCCTTATGTCTGGACCAAGGAACAATGTGCACAATTCTTACAATTGGTGTCTCAAACTCACTTTCCCACTGGATATGTAAGTAGTAGTATTAGAAGCCAAAATGACATTAATGGATTAAGAGGCCTCAAGATCCATGACTATCATGTCATAATGGAGAATATTTTACCTATTATGGTCAATATATTAAGTTTGGCAAAGGGGCCAAGATTGGCAATTATAAAGCTGGGCCTAATATTAAAGAGAATGGGTTTACATGTATTAGATCCTTTGAACCTTAATAGTTTGAGGGAGGAGGTTGTTCAAGTCCTTTTTCCATTGGAACATGAATTTCCACCAACAATATTTAACATTTATATGCATCTTTTGACACATCTACAATATGAACTAAAACATTGTGGCCCGATAAGAACAAGATGGATATATCCTATATAATGATACATGATTTTTTTGAGAAAAATTGTCCATACTAGGGAAAAACTGGAAGGCAACATGTCTGAGGGATATTCAATGCAAGAGGCCATGGGATTTTGTATAGAATATATGAAGGATTTTAAAAATGTCAATTAGTGTGTATGGGATGATGACAAAGAAGAGACAGTTGCAAGTGAAGTATTAGAAGGAAATGGATTTCTCTTCAAGCTATCACATCAAGAAAGAAGAATGATACATTTATATATTCTTCAAAACACATCTTCATTCGATAAGTGGCGTAGGTAAAAAAAATTACACAATAATTTATTTACTCAATTGCATTTACACATTTATATTATCAATCTAAATATTTTTACGTTAATGTTATATGTAGAAAATATGAAGAAGACAATCAAGCTTGGATGTAACATCAAACTCAAAAGCACATACATCTTGTTGACTTGATTGGAGGTGATTCTTTTCCAAAATTTGAAGAATGGATTTCTAATGCAGTTAGTGATGCAAAAGAAGAAGGTCAAGTTATAACAATGGAGGAAAGTGAGATTTCAAAATGTCCACATTTATGGGTTACATGTTTTAGTGGAATGTGGGCATATGGTAGTCATTTAAGAGTGGAAGAAAAAGACGAAGGAGAGATAAATTGTGATTGTGTTGTTAGTGCTGAATTTCTTCATGAAACTAAGAAGAAATTTTATGTTGGATTCATCCAACAAATTATTATAGTGGACTATGGTGAAAATATTCCTATATTATTAAAATTTAAGTGGATCCGACCATCTACAATATAATTTGATGAGTATGGATTTTTAGTCACAAATACCAGACATTTTTTAATCGAGAGAAATGAGTTGTATGTTTACCCTCTTCAAATTAACTAATCATTTCTAATTGATGATGTAAGAACCCCAATATGGTCATATGTCATTCAAACAGAGTCTTGTTCAAAATGAAAATTCATGGAAGTTGTTGATATAATGCCTAATGGGAAATATGTTAATTTACAAGAAAAATTTGAAGAAGAAATTTTGATTACCAATGAAGAGATTGGGAGAGAGAATGCATTGCATGTCATAGATGAGGATGAGGAAGAAAATCAAGTAAATGTAGACACGAATGATTAGGATGTTGATCTTGCTAGAAATGTAGATGATTATGATGATGTTTTGTCGCCTTTAGAGGTTAGCTTGTCACCTAAACTTTGGTTATATGTATGGTGTAATTTGTTATTGAATGTAATAAAGATCTAAGTATAGGTATGCTTATTCACTATTGTTTTACTGATACATTTCTTAATGTAATCATCATTATTTTGTTGGTACATTGTATACAAAACATGATATGTTCATTACTGATTTGAAGTGCATTTAAAGTTAGGTTCAATCATTCTTATTAGTTTTCTTACTTTGGTTGAAAATTTGAAATTAATTTTATTTATTTAGAATATAATTTCTTGTATGTCCTATATGTTTTCTAGATGCAAAAATATAATGATCATTTGTGATTTAATAATACATATATATATATATATATCTTAACATTAGGTGAACAAAGCCTCCCCATTAGAAACAAAGAAATGATCTCTTAGGTCTGACTAACATTGAAAACTAAAATACAAAATTAGAAAATTATTCAATATTTTCAATAAAATAATATCTAAAATACTGCATTCATAATAAAATCTAATATCACACTACCACAACAGTCAATAGAGGTATGCATGGGATGGTGGGACATATAGGTCAATGTACAAATGCTTACCGCAATACCACGACAACCAAATATGAATACTACGAGGTGGCGGTGAGAACATGTTAACAACTAAAGTAAACTACATCCTCACAAGGGGTAAATAGTGACATTGTGGTATGGTGGTGAACAATCACTCAACTACATCTAGAATTAACCCATTTTCCTATAGGAGTCCAAAGGGGTGTGCATGGAGTTGCAGTATTGTTATCCCTACCATACAACTACCCTATAACAATCTTGATATGAAAGAGCGGTATGGAGGTGAACAGTCACTCAACCACTAGAATTAACCCGCCATCCCATGGGAGTCCAATGGGGTGTGCACGGGGTGGTGGTACTACTAACTCTACCCCTCAATGGTCTTGAAATAATAGAGTGGTACTATGGTACAAGTTGTCAAAGCATTAAATGATTACACCATTCGATTTCCTAAGATCAAAGACATGTATTCAAACTCAAAATATGGATAGTTCTAAAATATTTTGCACGAACTAACATTAATAGTGAGGTGACTAATCTCAGCAGCAAATATTACTTGGGACTCAATAAAATTTTGGCAATTATTCACATAGCTCAGCATACCAGAGGCAAGGGAGTTCAAGCGGGAAAAATTTGCAGCTATTATTTTGGTGGGTAAGTTCACAAAAACCCTCTGTAGCAAGTGTATAAGAACTGAATTTGCTTCTACAAGTAGACACTTAAAGAAAACAAGTAATATTAAGTTCTTCATCATGCCACCCAAAAGAAGTCAACTTGCGAGTAAAACAAAAGATTCCACAGTTTCTAAATCAAAGATGAGGTCTCTGCAACAATCCAATTTAGATGTGTTACCTAATTCTATAGATAAAGGATTCAAAAAGGTGTTTAAAGATACAACCCATGGATGTAGAGACCCAATTATCCCTATCTCAGGGTGAGATCTATTTTGGTACGTCTATGAAAAAAGGGATGAAATGATTTCAGTTTTGAATTCTTGGACCTTAGATTTTTCCAAATTGAGAGTCCCAAATGTCTTTGTAGATGTTAAGTTTATTAAAGTATTGGCACAATATTATCACCCAACTACCAAGACTATAAGAATTCTAGATGGTTCACCATTAGTGGTTCTGACTAAAGAAGCAATTATAGTGTTTTATGTTAAAAAATAAATCTATCACTAATATCGACTTGGGAAAAAGTGAGGAGCTATCCATAGGGTTTGGCACTCTTGAAGAACTACAAAACTATTTGAGGATCAGGTATTAATTGAAGTAAAGAGGAGAAAGGGTCTTAAGGGAATATTAATTGTATAAAGCAGACACTTCTCACTAAATTTGGGATCACCCATGTAATGGATTACGAAGAAGATGTAATGAGAAAGTTTTGTACACCTAATGAAGTTTTTTAGAGGAAGAGGAAGTGGGAAATCATAGAGAGGCTTGAGGAGGAGGAGAAGAAAAGATACACTAGATTCCAAGGATTCTATGTTGAAGAAGGGGATCCTATCAAAAGGATGAACTTAATAATTGACAACTTTGAAAGATTATATGTTGAGCAAGAAAAGAAACCTGAGGGCCAGTCTTCAAAACCCTCCAAGCTTCCCATCAAACCAAGTGATATTTTAATCATACATCCCATACCCAAAACTACCACAATACAATTAGAAGCATCCCCTGAGCAACCGAGTCCTAAAAGGTAAAAGATACATGGAGTGGCCCCCTTAATGGCATATGAAATAAGTGATGGAGTAGGGGATAATGAAGAGGTAGTTGATGTACTTATAAATTTTAAAGATTATGAAATTGATCAGCCAACACCTAAGCTTGCAACTAATTCTCACAAACTAGAAGAAAGAGTGGATTTACATGAGCATAATGATCAAGGAGTGCATGATGATGAAAGGGTGATTTTTGCCCTTAGATTTATTAAAGATGATGAATTTATTCAAACTCCCGAGTTTAAGGATTTTTGGTTTAAGATAAAAATGAAAGAAATTAAGGAGAGACTCCAAATTAATAAGATGGGAATTGAGGAGTCACAAAATGACCAGATTGTTTCCTAGACTATTGAAGAACTCGGGATTAATGAAATTACTATCAATCCCCAAGAAGCAAGAAAATTGGTCTTAGAAAGCAATATACTAATTATTCATGTGATGGAGTTAAAAAATATATTCTTATTGGATCAAGTAAGAAGCCAAGAAGATCCCATGTTGGTTTTTGAATTCAATTCAGATGAGGTAATGAGTGGAACATGTCACAATCCAAGACTTGAAACCCTAGCCTTTTGGACAAAGCAAAAAAGATAAGAAAAACCAAGATTGCTTGATGTTGTAAAATAAATGAGATGGATTTCCATGGTAAATAAACTTCAAGACACATCAAAATTGGAGGTAGCTACTATGACAATGCACTCAACAATGTTTACTAGGGATGCGGTTAAAGTTATGGAGCTTAGATTAAAAGAATATGAGAAAGCACAAACTGATCTGAATGATGAAGTGAATAGGTTATTCATGGAAAATGTGAAATTGAAAGAGAATTTGAAGGGAGCAGGTCCTTCCCAAATAAAATAATTAATAGTATACCAACTCATTGCCATCCAGACTAATATAAGTGCAATCATTGTTGAGCAAGTAAATGTGCTAAAACAAGAAATTGAGAAGTTGAAAAAGACTAATGAAGAAATAAAGGAAAGAGAAAAGAGAGAAACCCTCAAGGTATTTGAACAAATGTTAGAGCATAGGGTTAAACTAGTTATGGAAAAATTGGAAAATGTGTATGAATTTTATGTCTCCTTGTCACAATTAGTTGATCAGATAAAGGCCCATGTACCTATATTGTACCCCTTATTCAAGAAATGGCAACTTGTACATCACACCTTAATGACTTTATGTAGAATTTTACAAAGGAGTGTTGAGGCCCCCACAACTTTAAAGCCTACTGAGAAAATGGTTTGAATGGTCATAAATGAATTTCAATACATATTTGCAAAAGACCAAAAGATCAAGGCAAGAATGGATTCATTTCACACACTAAAGCAGTGGTGCATGCCTAAGATACTAAGGGATGATGATCAACTGAAAGGCTCCAAGGATTGGATAGATGAGTTTAGAAAAATTGTTCCCAACTGCCTCACTAATTTATAGAAGGATGGTGACATAAATATTTACCACCTCAATTTAACCTTGGATCGAATAATTGCATTGGATGTTGAATACTCAAAATTCATCACAGATAGCAAAGGGTTATTAGACAATAGATGGAAGAGTCACTTGGCTAACACAAAAAAAATATAGAAGTACAAATGGCCTCATAATTAAATGGTGTACCAATGGGAGAAGACATATCTAGCTCCCCCAGAAGAATAGGCCTTGCAATGAAGTACCAAGCCTTGCATATACTATCATGGAGAGAGGACCTTGCTAGATCTGAATGATCATGGGTACCTTATGATGAGTAATGGACTTCTATATCTTGTGAGTGCTTTGGAATTCAAAATATGATCATTTCTCTTCACTTCTCATCTTTCATTTCTTTTATGAAATCCTATGTAAACAATGATAATTAAGACTTTTTGATTTATGTTAAAAGTGGGTAACTGAAAAGACACTTTTTGACATGTCAATCAGGACAAAATTTTGAAACCTATTGTAAAATTATTTTAAAGATCAATAGAATGAAGTTATAATTGGTGGTTGAATTCTAGTTTCAATTGTTTGTTGAAGTGAATTAATAAATTTTATCTTGTTGTCTCCAATTTGATATTTCCTGGTTATTTAAATCAATATATCAAGGGTATATATAGTCTATCAAAACACATTTGCTATCAAACAATTCATTTTGTACTAAATTTTTGTGTCAAATCTTTGGTAATTATGGTTAGTTTCATTACACTTAAATTTTGAATTATGGGAAATTATATACAGTAAATAGATTGATGGTTGTTTGGTTAGTGAAATTATCTCTCTTATAAATTAACTGAAATATCTTGTCTTTAAATATCTAGAAGGATTATTTTAATTAAAGAGGATTTTATGGTTATTTTTCTAACAATGATTAACAATGATTTTACAGTGCAACTAGCTTACTATTTTCATTCAAGATACAAGTCATGATAAAATTCAAGCACATACAAAGAAGATGGTACTCTACTTCGAGCCCTCAACCTCACTTAGTTTAGTCTACTTACATAGGGATACTAAGGAAGTTGTGAAAAAAATAATATATATCATTTTTTGTTTTTGAAGGAGAATCCTGTGAGATCTAATATGGCAATGGATCAATATTTGGTTTCTTAAGTAAAGATGATGTCATAGTTAGGATACATGTTATGAAACATCAGGTTAGTAATTTTTGGATGTTAAGGATTCTTAATTGGGTATCAAAGATATTTTCTCATCAAATTAATTTTGAATTTATGTATAAATGGATTATTTCATCCATGGTGTAGGTCTTTACTGAGACAACACATGAACCAAGGTTTGAATTTTTGTTGTTCAAGTATGATGGAATTCTTGGGCTTGGTTTCCCAGATTTTTTTTTTGATAATGTTGTTCTAGTCTAGTTAGTGTTGATAGCCTTCATTCCATAATATGTCAACTTCATTCTATAATCTAAGTGTATGACCTTTCTTAAATTTTGAACAAGTTTCTGAGATCAAGGGTTCAATATGCATATTTCAAGCCTATGTTGAACACTTTATTTAAGGAATTTGTTCCCGTTTGGAGTTTTCGGTTGTTTCGTGGCATCAGGTTTGTTGTTTCTTTTTCATGATTCCTTGAGTCAATCAGTAACTCTCATTTGGTTTCAGTAGTAAACAAAAGTATCTTTTCTTGCTTGCTATATTTTTGGTTCCAGTGTTACTCCACAGTGTTCTTCTAGTGCTTCTTTGTAGCATGCCATCTCATTGTAGGGGGTTTTTGTCCCACTGGATTTTTCTTCTCTACCTCATTCTTCCATTTTTACTTGGGTACCTGACTAGGCCTATTTTCTGGGACCCATCCTTACTTTCATGCATCTTTTTTCTATTTTTTTTATCTACTTCCTAAGTTCATCTTAAGGGGGGTTTTAGAGTAGTAAGTTATTACACTTAATTAATTATATCATATTGGTTAATTAATTAAGTCACTTATTCCTTTAGTTACTTAAGCTAAACTTAGGCACATTAATAATTAATTAATTATTAAGTGTGCACACTAGGGTTTCCCTTTTAGGTTTATTTTAGGATTTCTTGATCTCCTTCATAAGGATTGATCTCTTTGTAATAATTGATTCTCAATAATGCATTTTTACTTTGAGGTTTATAGAACATCTTCTTTGGTTCTAAATGTCTTTTTAATGTGATAGGTATTTGCATGCAGGTGATTCTTGGGGACTGTGAAGTTGAATTTCTCAACTTCTATAGGCTATAGTTTTTTAATTGATTTATCTTTCTCCTATGTTTGGACTTACTTTTGTAAACTTGCAATATACAATGCTATTTTATTCTTTTTTAATAGAGATTAATAGTAATTTTGATGGTTGTATTGAGGCATAACTTCATTCATGGCAGAAAAGGAAACACCCTATTGCTCATATCAGATGGAATGTTGCATATGAAGGAGGAAAGATTCTAGTTGGGTTATTGTTGACTGCATTGAAGGAGAGAGATTTATATATGGGATAGATCAACACTCTCCTTGGATTCTACATGTTACAAATTTCTCCAAGAAGATTTCCCATGTTTAAGAAGTTTTAAGAGATGAAAGGGGTATGTGATCAAATTAAAGGGCTTCAAGCATGCATTTCCATCATTGCAGAAGTTTTTTGGATAAGTTTATTTCTTGCAGTCATTTTTGCGCAATATTGTAACTCAAATTTTTAGCCTTGTGGCTAAAAATAATAATTGTAACACTCTATTTCTAAGTTGTAACTAGAACACCTTTCTTTTATTAATAAAGTTCATTAATTTTTCCTTCTCAATGGTTGTCTTATGTGTGAAATTGATGATTGATGTGTATTTCTATGTTATGAGCTTAAATCCTCAAATATCAATCAATTAAAATGACTAAATATACTACCAATTGATAGAAATCAGTGAACAATGAATAAATGTAACTAGATATATGACCAGTGAAATGAGTGAATAAAAATGACTAAATATACTACAAAATTGATCAAAATGATGATTAAAATTAATGACAAAATACACTAGAAATGCACATAGATTAGTGAATAAAAATGACTAAATAAGTGAACAACTAACAACAATCAATGACTAAATATATCAGTGAATTAAAAATACCTAAATAAGTGACTAGATTACAACAAACAATGAATAAATCAAAAACTAAATAAGTGACCAGTTAAATATATCAGTGAATAAAAAATGACTAAATAAGTGACTAGATTATAACTATCAATGACTAAATAAGTGACCAAATTAAAATAATCAATGAATAAATATACTACCAAATCGATCAATCAAAATAACCAATAAATGAATAAAAATTGGTTTAGTCATCAATTTGGTCACATTATATATGACCGACAATGAAATTCTAATGGTCACGTGACTAGTTTGAATTATTTATAAGAAGTTTTTAGTAGTTTTTTTAGTAGTTTATTATTTTTTTGTACTAGTGAGTGTATGAGTATGCAAGGCATACCCATAGAGCTCGATGGTTGGACTTGCAATTCAATTTCTTCAAGGAAACCTTTATATTTGGTAGCATAGTTTTAGTGGTCAACTTTGTAGAGAACTACACTCTACAACAAAAATATGAGCTAAAATCATAATATGAAAACTCCACATAGGTTTTTATATTTGTGCACACAACATTTATTCATGCAATTGATAGTATAGAGGATAATAGGAAGGTATTGAGGGAGTACAAATTTTACATTAGTGGTGACCACACACATTCTCTAGAGTTTGTGCAAGGTTGCTTTCAGTTGTTCTACAGTGATTTGGCTAGGAGGGGCATAACATACAATCAACATATAATATGGTCGAATAACTATGCATCACAATTCAAGAGGTCGTGAATGTTCTATTGATTGAAAAAGATGCATGTTATTATAGATGTTCAACATATGTTGAAATTTTGTGAGGCCAAGCATGGAAAGGGGGAGCATGATGATGCAGGAAAAATGCATCAAAAGATCATTAGCATGAGAAGAGTTAAATTATAAATACAATGCAAAGTTGATAGATGCAAAATAAATCATTGAGTGGTGTAATGGTTTGATGGGTCTAGGTAATGTAGGTAAGTCATCAGTTCATAGAGTTTTTGGTTGATGGATGATACTAACATTGCACCATATGAGGATTTTTGTACACTGACAAGATCAAGTGAGATACACTCTTTCATTAGCTCAAATGTAGGTTCATGGAGTATCCATACATGGAAGATGTCATGATTTTTTTCTTCATGTACAATTGAAGCTTGGAATGAGTGTGAGTCAAAGGAGTGGGTTGATGAATGGTGGTTGAGTTATCTTAGTCCACTTCACATGTATTAGCCTTTGACGACATTGAAATTGATATAGATGGAATCATCAATTGAATTTGACAATATATCAGATCTAGTTCAACCAAGTAATATATCTACTTGCATAGGTTTTGAAATTCTTATTGTTATCTTACTTTGAAGTGTATTTTTAATGTTGACTAATTTCATCTAATTTTGTACACATATCAATGTAGGGCATGTTTATGCAATTATTACAGATAAAGACACATAAGGGGGAACAAATTATTACTTGTGTCATTGTGTTGAGGAAAAAAATAAATTGGAGACCCTAGTTATAGATGGAGAAAACATTGCATACCCTACAGGCTTAGTGGTTATTACTAGAACGTGGCTGAGAAGGTACCCACATAAGAGTGTTAGTGTTTGGTTGTTTCAGTACTTTGATATGCATCTGAATATTCATCATTACTTAAACCTTGTCATGGAATCCAATGTTCATTTGATCAAATATGGGAGTAGACCTTTAAACAAGACCTTGTGGAAGGTGTGTGAGTCTGACCATGAGGCAACACTTGACACAATAAAGAGTAGAGAAAACCTAGATGGTTTGTTGGATTAATTTTTAAGTATTCACATTGTTTCTTATTAATTTGTAAGTATGCACATTATTTTTTATTAAAATTTAGAGTATGCACATTAAAATTATTTGATAGTTAGACCTTTTGTTTCTATATTTCAAGTTTACATATGTTTTGGTTTGAAGTTTACATATGAATATTGGTTCAAATTTGTCAATGCAGTAGCATAGACAAAGTAGTGAGCATTGACAAGCTCACTACATTGTCAATGCAGTAGCATAGACAAGCTCACTACATTGTCAATGCGATAGCATAGAAAAGGTAGTGAGTTGTTTGAAAAAATGCCTCAAAGAAATGGGGTCTCCTAGTGATGCATACACAAGGTGGCGGACTATTTCAAAAAAATCCTCAAAGAAATGGGGTCTCCTGGTGATAGGAGACCCCATTTCTTTGAGACATTTTTTCAAACAGCTCACTACATCACCAAGAGACCCCATTTTTTTGAGCCATTTTTTCAAAAATTTCACTACCTTGTCTATGCTACCATATTTATAATTTGACAAGCTCACTACATTTTCAATATGGTAGCAATGACAAGGTCTAGTGAGCATTGTCAGTCAAAGAGGGAAAATGCAAGCAATGTGAAGTTGTAAAGGGGTGTAACTTTATTTCTACAACTCATGTGACCAAATAGACTATTCTAACATGTTCAGATTGGTATATTTAGGCTAGGAATGGTCCTCTTTTGTACTCAAACATGTTGAATCAGTCTGAGCTACGTTCAATAGGCTCAATCCCTTAAGAGTCCAAAGTGAAAAATGACTGCAATCTTTGAAGGGTTGTTACTCAGAGACTGTGATACTTATAAATTATTTTTTGGGGTTATAGGATCATTTTTGACCCCTCTACAATAACCTCTCTTATTTTTTGACATCTCAGAGGAATTTTCTAGTGGTGGTGACTGTTCAGTTGATAGAAAAAGTGTCAAATACAAGTAATGTAAAGTTGCAAAAGGGTGTAACTTTCGTTGTGTATATTTTGTGACCAAACAAACTATTCCAACACATATATATGGGTATTTTTAGGCTAGGAATGGTCCTCTTTCACACCCAAACATGTTGAATTAGTCTGAGCTATGTTCAACCAACTTAATCCCTTAAGAGTCTAAAGTGTAAAATGACTGCAATCTTTGACGAGTTGTTACTTAGAAACCGTGATGCTTAGAAAATTTTTGTTTAAAGATATGGGATCATATTGGGCCCCTCTACAATAAAATATCTCCATTTTTGATATCTCAAAGGGATTTTCTAGCGGTGATGACTTTTCAGTTGATGGAAAAAGTGTCAAATGCAAGCAGTGTAAAGTTGCAAAGGGGTGTAACTTTCATTTTTCAACTCGCGTGACCAAATGGAATATTCCAACACATCTATATGGGTAAATTTAGGCTATGCATGGTCCTCTTTTGCACTCAAACACAATAAATCAATCTAAGCTATGTTCAACCAACTCAATCCCTTAAGAGTTCAAAGTGTAAAATAGTTGCAATCTTTGATGAGTTGTTACTCGGAAACCATGATGCTTAGATTTTTTTTTTTTGAGGCTATGAGATCATGTTGGGCCCCTCTACAATAACCTCTCTCAGGTTTTGATATCTTGAAGGCATTTTCAAGTGGTGATGACTTTTTAGTTGATGGAAAAAGTGTCAAATGGAAGTAGTGTAAAGTTGCAAAGGGGTGTAACTTTCATTGTGCAACTCATGTGACCAAAATTACTATTCCAACATTTCTGGATGGGAACTTTTAGAATAAGAATTTTCCTCTTTTGCACCCAAAAATGTTGAATCAATCTGAACTACGTTCAACTGGCTCAACCCCTTAAGAGTCCAAAGTGAAAAATAGTTGCAATCTTTGATGGGTTGTTACTCAAAAACTATAATGCTTAGAAAATTTTCATTTGATGCTATGGGATTGAATTGGGCCCCTCTACAACAAAATCTCTTCATTTTTAATATCTCAAAGTTTTTTCTCCAATGGTGACAAATTTTCAGTTGATGGAAAAGTATCAAATGCAAGCAATGTAAAGTTGAAAAGGGGTGTAAATTTTGTTCCACAACTCATGTGACCAACTAGACTATTCCAACATGTCCAAATGGGTACATTTAGGCTATGCATGGTCCTCTTTCACACCCAAACATGTCGAATCAGTCTGATTTACATTCAACTAGCTTAATCCCTTAAGATGGCATCCAAAACAAAGGAAAAGAGAAAGATTCATGTGACAATTAACAAGTGTAAGTTTTCCACACCAAAAGCATATGATTGCATGAAAAAGGTAAAACATGTGGGTGTCAATATAATTGAGGAAAAGGGAAAATCTATTAAAACACTGCGTTGAGGAATAGGGGAATTGGTGTATGAGGCTCAGGGTTAATCCAAACATCCCTGGATTCATACCACTTGCATGAATAGTCATGAGTGATGGGTTTGATTAATTGGTATAAGAAGGATAAGGGTTGATCTATACATTATTGGCTCCATACCACTTATAGGAAGTCATGAGTGACAGTTTTCATTGGGGGTAAAAGTACAAAGTTGTGTCACACATTATAAAGGGAATGACCAACACTGATCCAACTTATCAACTTGAATCACTAAACAAAGACATATATCTTTTGACTTTTGAAATGATGCAAACTAATAAAATATTTATTTTTTTAGTATATTTTATGTTTGTATTTTTTTTAAAATAAAAAACTATTTGAATATAGTTTTTTAATAAATTAACACTATAATTTAGTTGCTAATAAAATGCTGAAAATTGAATTTACATGAGATGCCAATATTTATATAGTAATTTTTTTTTCCCTTCAATTTTTTTGTGTGTTTTTATAACTTGAAACTTTAGTGCATTGATATATTCTTTTCCAATTTTGATAAATATATATTTTTAAATAAATATTAGAATATGTGTTTATTAAAACTCAGTTGTTTCCATTTGACATAAAATTTTATATTATTTATTTATCTAAAATATAAAAAATTTATACCATCTTGATATATAGATTATTTCATCTAGTGCATCATATTTTTTTCAATTTTTTTAAATAAGTTTTACTATTTTTCCTTGACATGCTAATCAACCTAATGTTTAATGTTGATAACCTACTTTTATTAAAAATATAAATATAAATATAGATAATAGTTAAAAAATTAAAATATATACATTTATGAAAACTAAACTTATGGATCTACAAAAGGGTAATTTTAATATTTTAAAATTATTATGTTTTACATAAGTAGAGGTTGTTTAAACATCAAAATTTTCAAATAATTTTGTCTTTTTGGTAAATTGGCCTCAAAGTGGTGCTAAATATACATTTAGCAAACGATTTTAGTTGGAAAATTCATGGACACATGTAACTTAGCTATAATGAATCTTACAAGATCATAAGTTTGACCAAAATTAATTTTTAGTTAGAAATACTTAAATTCACTTGTGATGATAAGTTGTCCAAAAGTGTGACACAACTTTGTACTTCTACCCTTGGGTACTTAACTGACTCAATAGGTTTTGGATTTAGATGAACTCACACAACAAAAGACAATCTTACCTAGATGGGTTTGGCTATAGTGGATGTTACTCCAAATGAGATAAATGGTAGAACTAGTTGACCAACATGTAATTGAATTGATTTATATTCCATATATTTTATGCAGGGAATTTAGAATCTTCTATGAGTTGGATTCTCTTGTGTAAGGATGAGTACAACTCTTGGAATTCAAATATGGAGGTTGGTGAATTGCAATTTCAAATTAGGAATATAAGATGAATCTATAGATGAGTGCAAGAGAGAAGTAGATTGAATAAACACATAATCCACAAGAAGGAAAGTCAATAGAGGACTATCGATGTTCTTGACAAGGCCCCAATGCATTTGAAAGACCAAATTGACTTTTAAATGTTGCAAGATGATAGTGGAAATGAGGAAGCACATCTTCAATATTTTTTTTTATAAATCTCTCTTTCAATGTTTGTTTGATTTATTTACTTTCTTACTTTCATCCAACTAATTCAGTAATTGAAGCACATAAGAAAGCATATGAATGATATTTCTAAATTGATTAGAATCATAGTTCTTACTTACAAGAGTAAGTAACATTACACTTTACTAATATACAATCTAAAGAATCAATGTGCCCATTTAATACACCATTATCTTATAGATTTCAAGGGCCACATGTTAGCAGTAACAGTAAAGGAGTGTGAAATATAGCCTATAAGCATTGTAGGAATGTGTTTTAGCATGCATGCAATTGCATAATAAACATAAGATCTAGATAGAAGCCATAGTGGTGAGAAATATAATTTTGTAGCCTTTTATATATTGATTCAGTATTGTAGAAAAATGAATTAGTACATAAGTAAATGATAAATCCTTGGTAATTATTTCTGGAAATATTGAAGTTGTTTAACATCAATTGATAAAGTTGTTTAGCATGAATTAATAAATATTCAAGAAAAACCATCAAGGACAGCAATGATAAATGCTAGGTCTAACCAAATTCTAAACGTGAAGGCCATGAGAAAATGAAAGACAATTATTAAATTTTTTATGATTGTGAAATATTGACCTTGTTGGTCCTCATATTGTAGGTGATTTATGACTATATTTTTCATGGATAAGGGTGTTAGTCAGTTTTAACTGTGAGTTCATATTATCTCATATTACAATGAAGACACTCAAAGACTAGGAGAAAGGGAAAACATCATCTATAATACATGTGAACACATGAATCATGATGAATACACGTGAACACATGAATTATACATTGGAAACATGAAGCATGCACGTGAATACACATAATACATGAAATATACATAAGAAACATGAAACATACACATGAATACATGAAGTATACACATGAATCATGAAGAATACACAGGAACACATAAATTATACATTGGAAGCATGAAGAAAACACGTAATAAGTGAATTATACACGTGAATAAGTGAAGCATACATATGAATAAGTGAAGCACAAGTACTCAAATACACATAAGCCATGAAGTATACACATGAATACAAAGTATACACATGTTCATACAAAGTATACGCATGAATACAAGGTATACATATGAAAACAAGTAAGTCACAAAGTATACATTGGAATACACATAATTCACAAAGTATACACGTAAGTTGTAAAGTATACACTTGAATACATGTAACTCATATGTATTGAAGAATGGATGTATAATGTAGATATGGACACCATAAAAAAAAAAAATTGTATTAGTCAAATCGCCATATAGGAATGCATCAATATATGTCGATATAAGTATAAAATATATACAAAATATCTATGTAGGCTTACAAGAATTCCATATAGGCATACAATGTCAAGTATAAGCAATACAAAATATGTCCAAAAAATCCATATAGGCATATAAATAATGACCCCACTCAAAATTCATTGCCCTCTAGGTGAATGAAAGAAATGGGTGTAATTTCATGGTCGGGTGGATGGCGATGCATATGAAACTCATTTACCTTTAACTCAAGGGATACTCCTCAGGTTTAGTTCCTCATCAAGCTTCAACTATTACAATAACAAGTAAAGACATTAATATATACAAATTATATTATAAAAAATGATATATTTAACAAAATAATCACTTACCTCCACTAGATGATCTCTCTCCTTACGTGAAATATTTGCATGCTCATGTTGTGGCATGCCCAAGTCCTATAGAAACCATCCAAATATAAATTAAACTATGAATCAATAATAATTTAATTTTTCACTAACTAATAGTTATAACAACAATTGTAACTTGAAATTTACTAATCTACCTCATACCCCTGTGAGAGGAATTGAGCTATCTATTACACAAGATACACCTTTCTCTATTACCCTTTCCACATCTAGAGGTGATTCTACTTCCATCATTTGAAAATAAAACAACAAATTATTCAATCATGAAAAGTAGAATCGTGATGCAGGTCATGGGTTATAATGTATGAGATAATAAACAAATTTTGAGTATTTATTGAACCATATATTTATTACTATTATTCTTACTATTTTCCCTATCCATAGCTTGTTCGAAAGAACCTATTTTAAGATTTTATCCATATCAGCAATTCAATGAAATATTTCATAAAATGATTTGGTAGAAACGTATGAAAAATGTGGTATCATAGAGAAGGCAGTGAACTATTCAAAAAAAATCCTTAAAGAAATGTGGTCTCATGGTGATGAAATTCCATGAAAATCTGTTTTTCATGGAATTGCATCACCATGAGACCACATTTCTTTGAGGCATTTTTTTCAAACATTCTATTGCCTTCTCTATGCTATTATGCTCGAATGGGGTGGATAGTATAGTGTGGTTTTGGTTATGAGATGGAGGGGGATCATGAGATGAAGAGGGATGGGTTTTTTTATCATGAGGGGATGAGTATCATTAGATGGGGTGTAAGGTGTAATTTGAGACCACATTTTTAGAGAAATCATACAATGGAGTGGAAGATTTACTTTGATCTGGGCATAGAATGATGCCATTAGATGAAGTGGAAGAGAGGGGATTGTGAGGGGGGGATGAAGGGATATCTTGATCTTGAGATGGAAAGATATCATTAGATGAGATGGAAGGAATATGTTATTCTTGATTGGAAATTTGATCATGAGATTGAAGGGGATCATATGGTGGAGGAGAAGGGTTTCCTTTATCTTTATATGGAGGGGAATCTATGTTAGCATGCTTTGGATTAGGAGATGGACATAATTAATTTGATATGCATGGTGTCATGAGGGGGGAAGTTTTATAGACTCTTGAACTTGGATAGATGGATTGATAGGGGATTCATTTAAGATCTAAGGTATTAGGGTTTATCTTGATGTGGGGGTGATGAAGTTGGATGCATGATATGGGAAGATTGCACCACTTTGTTTTTACATGGGGAAACAAACACCTTTGCAAATAGTCCTTGGAGGAAGTTATTATGAGAGACATGGGATGACTTTGCTTGGTAATATCGGGGTGATGTGGATTTTAAGGATGTGGGATATGAAAGTGGAATAAGAGGTGGAAGCTTCCATGGATTGGTATATTGAGGATGAGGAGGAGGACCTTGAAAGGGGTTTGGAGGAGAATTTTGGCTAAAGTCTTGGTTTCTATTCTTGATGAAATGATTTATTTGAAAAAATGCCTCAAAGAAATGTGGTCTCATGGTTATGGAATGAAATTTCATCACCATGAGACCACATTTCATCAAGGATTTTTTTCAAACAGCTCACTGCCTTGTCTATTCTATTGCTTACTATTATACTCTGATAGATTTTTTCCAAGCATCCATAGCTTGTTGGAAAACACCTATTTTAGGCTTTTATCCATAGCAGCAATGAAGTGAAATATTTGATAAAATTATTTGGTAGAAATTTATGGAAAATGTGGTAGTATAGACAAGGCCATGAGTTGTTTGAAAAGATGCCTCAAATAAATTGGTTCTCATGGTGATCGACATCACCATGAGACCATATTTATTTGAGGATTTTTTTTAGAAAACTCATTACCTTGTCTATACTATTGCTTACTATTATGCTTTCATAGATTTTCTCCAAGCATCCATAGTATAGACAAGGAAGTGAAATATTTAAAAAAATGCCTCAATAAAATGTGGTCTCATGGAATGCCATGACAAGAAAATGCAATTAGCAGCTGCTCATAGTTATTAGTTATGCTATGTGAAGTAATTGCATCACTTCTTATGTTGACTTTCTAAAAAACTATATTTTAATTAAAATTTTGTCATCTATCAACATCTAGTTATTAGTTATGCAATATGAAGTAATCCTTTGGGTTTGAAATATGTGCAATGTAGTGTAATCAATGATATGAATATAAAATACACAAATCTATTAAGTACAATTAATTAGTTAAACTCTTTATTCTACTACCTAAGTGAAGGTTTGTACTCCATTGGCACTAGGAGGTGTTGTCGTGAAACCTACAATAGTAACCTATTCAACATCCAAAATAAGATATTAGAATACTATTCATATAAAAATGCTATTCACATTTAATATTTATAATTGTTTATTAGTTACATACCTCAATAGTAGATGTAGTGGAGTAAAAAAAAAGTGGAGGGTTGGTGAAAATAGTGTCAACACTATGACCCTAAAATTTCATTAAAATAATTAAACTAAATTAGTTAATCTTGCATTTCAAAAGTAAAATTTAATAAATTAAATTCAATGCACATGCTAGCATTTACCTGAGTATCGAGGTTGAAAACCTCATTCAAGATGACATCTACCATTGCCAACTAGGTAGCTACAGACATATCCTATGTACCAACCCCTAAGTATTTGTGGGGTCATATGTATAGGCCAACCCATAAACCTAACAAGAATGTGGTGGAATCCTATCCCTCAAACTCTCCCTTGGCTGACGTTGTATTGCAAAACTTGCACACTAGATGATAGTCTGGGTCAGAGAGCTAATAGACTATAGAGTTTCCACCTTAACACTCTCCTTTATGACAGAAGGGATAGCAACATGATCATAAGCCAACCTAGTGAGTTCTCAACTCCCCTGCCACTGAGGATCCTAATGTGCACTTGGTCTATCTTGTGCCAACCCACCACCTCTCCATTGAAAGTCTCGCATATTAAAATAGTTGGGTATTTTGTTGAGGATGAACTCACAGTAGAGCTTCCTCAAGAAATATTGGGGGACCTCATTATTATTTCATTATGAATGGTAAAAAACCATCCACACCTCTTCCAAAAGTTGTCCTTAATCCCTTGGTGGTTGCAACAATGGATAGAAAACCTCTTGATACTAAGGTCAAGAGTTTGATTTGTACATGGGTTAGTGAATAGTGATCATAATTCATATTTTTTAATTTTTTAATTTTTTAATTTTTTAATTTTGTAATTTTTTACTTATTTGTATGATAGTTTATTTGCATAAAAATCTCTACACCTACCTCTTATCCGCCCA
>CM021110.1:163725874-163773067 GCA_007115665.2 Sequoiadendron giganteum | reverse complement strand
GAGTTTTGCAAAACTTAATCAACAACCTAATAAAAGAAAACATGGCCCAATTTATTGACCAGTCCACCGCCTGGAGATGCATCAAGAGAAGAGAAAACCATGTGCAGAGACTGATGGCCCCGATCATCTCAAGCCACCATAGCAAACATCAACCGGTCAACAACACACCAGTAAGGCCACAACATATAATGGAAAACCATGCAGCAGCAGGAGTGAACATGCAGTAGCAGGGAAGTACAAAAGATCTGGCGATATTTCCAAGGTAACTCGCGTGGGAGAAATCACCACGTGTCACTTAGATGAAGCCTGATAGAAAGTTGAAAAGGTTCCCAATAGAAAGCCTTGAGAGAGAGCCATGTGGAGAGCTCCAAGCAAGATAAAGAACAAGGTGGGCCTAATTCAGAAAAACAACCAGAGTGAGCCACGCGGCACATAGATAGAGATTGCCAAAAAGCAAAGCGAAGGAAAAGTGGAAAGCTTCATGAGGAAGCCATGTGGAGAGCTCCGAGGGAGTGAGCATACAAAAATAAGGCGCAGGCACAAAGGAAAAAAGAAAACTACAAAGGCTTCGACAGTTTTTGTTGAATAGTTTTTCAACTCATAGGGGATTTTTTCTCACAGAAAGGAGAACCCCAAAAACTTTGGTTCAGCATCAAAATTGCTCACAACCTCGAGAGGGCAGCCTACAGATTGGTCCATACTTCATTTGACGGTGCAAAGAGAGTTCACAGATGCTCGTGAGCCAGCCTGAGATCAATAATTGCCTTGAAGGGCAATCCGCCTGATACTTTTGTTTCCAATTCCAATTGGAAGAAAAGCTACGCCAGTTGATGCACGATCCCCTCAATTTCTTCGGCAGTCAGAGATTGGTCAAAGGTTTGGAAAATAGAAAGGTCATGCTTCCTCTCTTCGATCATTGCAATAATATGCTCCACACCCGCTACCGCTTGGTCCACAATGAAAGGTGAAGGGAGGCCTTTCTGAGTTAAATGAGAAAACTTCGCCCGCATATTGCTGGTAACTTGGTTTAACCGAGCTCTGCAATCTGCCACCTGTTGAATGACCTCATGCATGGAGATGAGGCTACTCACACCCAAAGCTACTGTCATTCGTTCATTGATGCCCATGCCACTCAATGCTTCATCTGAAGTAGTATACAACTTATCCAATAAAATTCTAGCCTCTGGAACCTTGTCAGAAGTTAACTCCTGAACCTGCTGTATTGATTCACTCACTGTCCTGCAGAGGCTAGCTGCTTGGGCCATAAATTTTAAGGTGGGCTGAAGAGTAAGGCACAAAGCCTTCACCTTGTCCCAGTATGATGCATGCAACTCTTTGAAAATCTCCAACGAGCTCATCCAGGGTGCAAGGGGTTGGGTCTTTAGGGCAGCCAATTCTGCCTCTCTGCTACTTAAACTTGCCTTTAGCTCAGATAAGCTTTTGTCCAACACCTCCAGTTGGTCCTTTAGAGTGAGAACTTCCTTTTCCTTTTCTGCCAGGGTTGATTCGGCCTACTTAGTTGTTTAAATTTCCAACCCCAGGTTGGCATTCACTTCAGTAATCTTGGCAGTGGTGCTCTGTCGGAGCTCTTTCATTCCCTCAGTTAGCAAGTTTGACTCAGCACAAAGTTCTTTCTCCTTTGCTCGGCACAGCTCGACCTCCCGGTCAAGAGTCAGAATGACCTCTTTGCTCAAATCCTGCAACTCTTTGATCTTAATTTTGAAGGTAATCTTCTCCTTCTCTAGCCAACCTATTTCATTCTCTTGAGCCTTAAACTTGTTTACCTAGATGTCGACCTTACTTTTGAGCTCCGCAATCTTGTCATCCTTCTTCTTCGCCTATCGGATGAGTTTGACAAAATCAGTGGTTACTATTTTTTGGGTTTCCTCCATTAGCTCAACTTTATCCCACGACCGGGCCTGTTGCAAGTCTAACTTGACAACATTCATAGAATAATCACTGGGCTGCATCTCACCAGCTCCTTTGATCACATTAGGAGTGATCTTTGCAAACATCAAAGAATTTTGACCTTCATTGAATACGGTTTACAAATGGGGCTCCGCATGCCGGCCTACATCTTTTTTTCTTCTTTTGTTGATCTGGTTGGCGTGGGTGCTTTTATTTGTATCCATCTGCGAGAAATATTCTTGGGCCGGAATACCCAATCCACCAGCAAAAGGATACTATTGAGGGATGGCCAGCAGGAAAGACAATGTATTTGACACATTAGAGGTCTTGTTGGGTCGTGTTATAATAGCCAGGGAGAATGGTGGAATGAATTGGCCACTTGGAGGGGATGGAAATGAGCTGATAGTGTAAAGGAAGACTGGAGATGCACCAACCACAGGGCTAGGCCTTGGAGATAAAAATTGTTGGCCTGTGAGCCCAATACTTACACTAAATTGCATTTCGGGTAAGGTATGGAAATTAGAGGATACAGGTGGGAAACTAGGAGGGGCGAGATTGGAATGCTCGGAAAATCCAGTGGTGTAGAGAATTGAAACGGATGAAAAAGTAGGGGCAGACTGAGGTGAGACCAGAGACATAGATGAGAGAGAAGAGGTAAGAAAAGTTACTTGAGGCGCAAGAAGTGTCGTAGATGCGTTGACTGCTTCCTTCATCAGTTGTTACCTCTTCCTCAAATTCTACGGTAGCCTCCTCTCTTCTATATTGTTGTACAGATGTTGAGTGGTTCAGAGAATTTTCAACATCCGGATGTTCATTTTCCCAAATGTCATCAAATTTCTCATCGAGGGCTACTTCGTTATGCATCTTGCCAGTTGCCAGAATCTCCTGCCGGTATATCCAGAAGGCTTGCATCTTATCGGGCACCCAACCGAGCTTACTCAATTGGGTGACTAGGGAGGAGTTGATTTTCAGCTTTGGGTTGACCCTCCCCACGATGTGATAAAAATTCAGCCAAGGCGGTCGATCATCCACTATAGGAAAATACTCAAGGCCTACATATCTATTTAAATTTCCCTCCTCGGCATTTCGCCGGAGGTCCTAGAATGGCCGAGGTGAATGCGAGATCTTGATTTTGAATCTTGATAAATTATTGTCAGGGTTGTAATTCCAGGGATCATCTATTAATACCAACCTGAGATGACCCAACTTCGAAAGAAGAATCACTGAGGTATCAATCTTCGGGGTCCTCTTTTTAATTAGCGACATGGAACCAACCATGATTGGCAACAACAAATAGGAGCTTAAGTGTTTTTCTCCTCAGTAATCATCATCAAGGGTACATAGCTACCTCATCGCCTCCAAGGTCAACACTCTGTCAGAAAGAAAGCGAGGAAGATGGAAAGGCTCCTGAATGAAACCTAGCATGCGGAGCATGGTGAAATCGACACAAAAGAACCAGTTAAAGGGTGGAGTTAACTTCCCCAACCAAGAATTTTGTCGGGGTGATATGTGTTCGGTCATATTTATGCCAGCCTTATCCAAAGCCCTTATAGCCGAGGCTATGAATGAATCCAAAAACTCATAATAATCAAAGGTTTTTGACATGATAGGGGTCCATGTCAAAATTGGCTTCCTTAAGCCACCCTCATAAAAAATAGACAGGAACATGGACGTCGAAAAATAATCAAGGTTTTGGTGTAAAATCAAGTAAGGAAAGAAAGACGAATACTTGAACTTAGAGCCGACCCCAAATTCCTATAGCTGCCTTTAGATTCCATCGCTAACAACCCTTGCAAAATCTAGGAGCGAAGGCTCATGATTCCTCTTCAGCATGAAGGTGAGGCACATTTGAAACTTGAAAACCTCTTTGTCTGAGTCCAGACCACACACCAGTGTCAACATAGAAGTGACGGAGAAAGCCCCACCTTTCAGAGCCTTCAAATTGAAAGGGAATTTGTGTGGAACTAAACTATTCGTCGGTTGATTGATCTCAGAGTGATAAAACTGTGGCCCCATCTGGAGCTCTCTCCACTTATGCTATAATCTTTCCATTTCAAAAATCTCAACCTCATAGGTCAAGGGAAGCGAGATGCACAACATATCCTAAATAGCCTTAGGGCTAATGACTACCCTAAAATCCTTGCCATTGATTACTCCTGTGCTTGGGTTGAAATGTACCGCGCATGCTGCCACAACCTCTGGATAAGGGTGCACTAAAGGAACCATGTACTGTGCGAGCCCACATAACCATAGCCATTTGTGAAATTGGTCTGTCATATGCTTCATTTTTTTGCATGCAACCTCCCTAAGACTCTTAGGATTACAAGATAACTTAGGATCAAAGACATTATCCCAATCCTCCAAGACCACTGCCTGATCCCTATGAGGAATTGTGCTCAATAACTTCTGGTTCACCGGGTGGGTGAAAAGCCAGCTAGGTTTCATAGGTATGCATGGAGTGGCATAAGACTCCCCGTCATAAAGCTGGATGCGGGGTGCATTCCTCATTTTCTTGCTTAGACTTACTAGAGCTAGGACCTCTGTCATGTTTTCTACAATTTTGGCCATTTTTTATATTCGCAAGAGTTTTTTTGCAAACCTTTCGCAAATGACTTAGCATTTATGAAAGCTCCTCTCTTCTTGCAAATGCCTTAATTGCTCAATCATTGGTAACGTTTGCAATAAATATGTTTCTCTGCATGCCATAACTTGCCTTTTTGATTTCTTGAGAAAGGTGGCCGAAAAAGGTACATGTCAGCCATTCATGCCAAGTTGCTATTATGCATTACCAGTTTTATTCATGCGAAAGGATTGCCAACTAGCCAAAATGCTCGAGAATTTAATAGACAGTCTTTTGCATGTGACGGAGCTTGATTTTTTCCTCGAAACACAAACCAAGCCAACTTTGTGAACTTCCCTATGGGCTATTTGCATTAATTGATTTCAATGTTCATACGGGGCACATCGTCCAACCAAGCTTTCAAAGACTTTGCCTGATTCAGATGAGATGACGACGTTTATATTGACACTTGGCTGATCTGTGAATGGATGTGGCAACTCAACAGAGCAAGTTGCAAGCTGCAGCTGCACCTTCTCATCACCTTGCACACTGCAACACGGAAAAATGAGGCTTGGCAGCATGCTTGGGCTTAGTTGATAATCATGATCTCTTGGCCGGTTAACCTTAGCCAGTCTCTAAATAAGGCCCCTTCATAGCATTGCAAATTACAAAGCTTTCAAGCCCCCCTATCCTAGTAAGCTCTTCTTGCCTTAGTAATTAGGTTACCTCCCAGCCCGAAGCAAACAACATGGAAACACCAATTAGGCTTGTCTGCAAAAAGACCCAGGCTACTTTCCTCGACAAAATTAGGTGCAGGCGCCTAAAGCGTATGATAGGTGTGAAAAACCTGTTGTATGTGAAGGCAATCAAGTGGGTCCTCAGAAAAAAATACGTGGAGTATGAAGAGCAGTACCGGGTGAACACCAATGTCTGTTCGCACTTTGTTGCCTCGCTGCTGGACATTAGCATTTCCAAACGCAAGGTTTTGAAGCTGACAAAGTGCATCTTTCCTCAGCGCTACCTCGGAGGCCTGGAGCAGATTGTGTGTGCAACCCAATTTGATTGTGGGATTCCCTCGATCTGTAACATTCACCTGCAACAATTGCATGGAGGTATTGTTCCAACCAGACCCTTTTTGTTCAGGTTCAAGTTGGAAACTCATGAGGAGCATCATGCCAAAGTCTACGCAAGCTGCTACTTCCTCATGCATGTGCATTATATCGAACCATTCCAAAATCTTTAGTGGTACGAAGATTTTGAAAGAATGGTGTTTCCTGATCCCATGTCGCCTGCTACCATGATCGTTGGTCCTTCCCATGGTTGACTTGAGAATGAAGATGATTACAAATTTTTTCTTTTTCCCCTTACAAGCTCCACTCAATAGTGAGCATATGTAAATGTTAATACAAGGCCTCCGGCCCGAATATATTATAAATTTTTGACTCGTATGAATATAATATATATCTTTTTAGAATACCTAGCCCATTTAAAAATTTCTTTCAATTGTTTGCATCATTGTTGTGTTTCATTTCATTTCTTGGACTGAGAGGATTCAAAACTTAAAGCAGGGAAGAGTAATTACATATATACAAATGTACAAAACATCATGTAGGTAGAATTAATAAAATCTTTTAAGATTTATTTTGTTGACTGGAATACTTCGAGCATTACCTTCCATATCTTCCAACTCAAAAGAGTTGAACTGCTTACACCGGGCAATTTTAAAAGGCCCTTCCCAGAGACTGTCAAATTTTCTGTGTTGTTTGGGTTTTGCTTCATCCTCACTAAATTTGAGGACCAAATCTCCACATTGTAATCCTTGATCAAAAGCCCTTTTGTCGAACCATTTCTTTACCACATGTTGGCAGCTATTCATTACTTCTAGGGCATGCTCTCTTTTCTCTTGCACCTCGAGCAACTCAGAAAAATGCACCTCCATCGCCCCATTTTGTTCAATTTCTAGGGACTTGAGCGATTGTAGGGTGGGAATTTTTGTGGCGATAGGCAACAATGCCTCCTTCCCGTACACCATCTCGTAAGGAGATGTCTTCAATATCTACTTAGGCATGATTCAATCTACCCATAGCACTATCCAGAGGTTCCTATGCCACTCCTTTTGATGTTCCGAGCCTATCTTTTTGATCAACCTGATGAGGTTTTTATTAGTAGACTCCACGAGACCATTTCCTTGGGGATAGTAGTTAGAGGAGGTCTTCAGGAACACTCCATATTTTAGAGCGAACTGGCTCATTTTTGAGCTGAGAAAAGCGTTAGCATTGTCCGAGATGATTGTTTCAGGTGGGCCAAATCTGGCCACCATTTCTTCTAGAAAATTAACAATCTCCAATTTAGTTGCATTTTTTAACGGCACTACTTCTGCCCACCTGATAAAATAGTGAGTTGCTGTTAGTATCCATTTATGTCCAACTGAAGAAAAAGGGTTAATCATCCCAATGAAATCTAAACCCCATTGAGCAAAAGGTTATTCTACCACTATAGGCCTTAAAGGCATAGCAACATTCTGTCTCTTTCTGACATAAAACTAACATTCCTTGCAAGACTTAATCAATGAAAACACATCATTAAAAAGTGTTGGCCAAAAATAACCAGCACATATAATTTTAATTACCGTGGTTCTTGCAGAAAAATGTCCTCTGGTAGGGCTATTATGGTATTGCTCTAAAATCTTCTTGGATTGCTCCTCATTCACACATCTTAGCAAGATGCCGTTAAAATTTCTTTTAAATAGGACACCCTCCAAAAGGACATAATTGCTATTCTGTAGGCGATAGAAACATCTTTTAAAGGATGGGAGATCAATCGGATACCTTCCTGTCTGCATAAAATTTATTCTGTCGTCAAGCCAGTTGCTCTAAGAATTCTCTTCGTTTATTAACAGAGGCTCCAGAGCTCCAAGCTCTGTCGCTGTTTCACTGTTTCAATGATATATTCGTACAGTCCTTTTCCCTTGACGGTCTTGACAGGTTTGACTTCAATATCGTATTCTGGGATCTTGGTGATCCAATTAGCTCTCTTCTTAGTGATTTCTCCCTCCATGATATATTCTCGCACACTAGGATGCGGTACACAAACAATCACCTTATTATATGATATCAAATGCTAGAACTTCTTAAGCCCCTTAACAATGGTAAAGGCCTGTTTTTCTATAAAGTTATACTTTACTTCATACTCTTTCAAAGTTCGTGAGTAGAAAGCAATAGGGGACTCCCTTGTATCTTCAGCATCCTTCTGCATAAGCACCATGGCAATACTATTTTCACCACCAAAAACATACATAATAAAATCTTTTGACAGGTTCGGGTTAACCAACATAAGGGTAGAAGAAATAGCCTCCTTTATAAGCTGAAAAGCTTTTCTGCCTTCCATCGTCGATTTGAAAATCTTCTCCTTCTTGAGCATTAAGGTAATAGGGTGAACAATACCTACAAAATCTGCAATAAAACGGCTAATAAAATTGACCTTTCCCAGGAAAGACTGCACACCCTTTTTGTTAACAGGTAACAAGAGTTCCCGGATCATGTCCACTCTTTCTAGATCAATGGCAATGCCTTCCTTGGAGACAAAATACCCTAATAACTTTCCTTGGGGAACTTCGAATACACATTTCTTCGGGTTTAAAGAAATCCTGAATTCCTAGCACTTCTGGAAAACAAGCTCCAAATGATCAAAATGATCATCAGTCGATTTTGAGAATACTATTAAGTCATCTAGATAGATGAGTATAATCTTATGGATCAAATCTTTAAAAGCAATGTCCATAGCTCTCTAAAAGGTGGCTCTGGCGTTTGAGAGCCCAAAAGGCATTTTAGCATATGCATACATTCCCCACTTCATGGTGAATGTTGTCTTGTGTTGGTCTTCTTCCTTTACCTGAATCTGGTTGTAGCTTGAAAAACCATCTAGCATTGAGAACATTTCAGAGCCAACTATAGTTTGTAGGATTACCTCCATTGAAGGTAGGGGTAATGATTTTTTAAGGATGCTCTATTTAAGTCTCGAAAGTCCACACATAGTCGTATATCTCCATTTTTCTTCTAGACTGGCACCAAGTTTGACACCCAAGTGTTGTGCTTGATCGAAAACACTATTCGGGATGCGATCAACTTATTTAACTCTTGTGACATGAGAGATTCTATCTTTTGGTTAACAGGTCTTTGCCACTGAAAAATTGGCTTTTCCCCTTTTGTCAATTCAATAGTATGCTTGATGATTCCGGGATCATATCCCTTAAGATCATCATATGACCAAGCTACTACACTTGGGTATTCTTCACAAAAGTGTCTTAGTCTGTCTTTATTCTTTTGCGAGACGTATTTTCCAACCTTGAGCTTCCTATCTTCCTCGATATGAAAATTGGTGTAATCGCCTTTATCCACCACCAACTTTCTATTGTCTCTTGTCGCATCATCAAAATCAAAAAGGCTCTCCAGAGTAACTAGGCCTCTCGGGAGCTTGTTGGATTTCAGCTGGATGATTTGGTCTCCATAAGCTTCAACGATCTTTGGCTACAGCTAATCAGTGAATTCTCCAGATGAGTGGAGGAATGATGCAATATGAGCATTGCTATCAAATAGTTGCCAATCTTGATTGTTTTCAGGAATAGCAGGTCTTACAACTACCCTCACTGCATGCTTATTTCTCAATAATTCAGAGGCCGGCTCAAACTGAGCCCCTATAGTTGCCATTTTGTCGGCTTCAGAATTCATCTCTCTCGGAATAGCCTGGATATTGAATGCTTCAAAGTTGTCAATCAGATCTTAGAGTCTATGTCGATAGGATTGCATACAGATGTTTTTAGCAGCAGAAGTCCCACAAATTTGGTTACACACTAGCTCTGAATCTTCGAACACACTTATCTGTTTAGCACCCATTTGTTCCGCAAGGCTTAAACCATGGACGAGACCTTCATATTCAGCCTCATTGTTTGAGCATAAAAATTGGAAGCGGTAGGACCTCAAGGTCCTATCATCGGATGGGGATATCAGATAAATCCCGGCTCCAGCTCCTATTCTACATCTGGCTCCATCAAAGTATAAAGTCCATATTTCTGAAGATTCTTCACCTTTAGGTTCTTTGGTAACTTTGGGCATGATCTGCCCTTCTTCATGTATAACATAGGTTCCGAGGCTAGTTGCGTGGTAACCCCTGAAAGGGTCTATATCAATAAATTCTTTTAACAAATTTTCTTCATCTACTATCTGAGAGCTAGTAGCCTCCTATTCTTCAAGAAATTCCACATTGTACCTTTCTTCCTGAGAGATTGAAGTGTGTGCTGCTTCAAAATTTAGCAGAGCTTCATCAGCAACATGTTTGGAATGAAGAGTTTTCGACAATAGTTTCATCTTAGCCCCATTCTTAGTCCTCACAATCAAGTGCAACCAGTCTAGTGCCATATATCCTCCTACATTTGCAATGAACTCTCAGAACAAACAGATCCCGAATAGAGGAGGGATATCGATGAGTATGGTATCCTGATTTATAGTGATACTAGGGTAGGCAAACAAAGTCATAGGTAATCCCTTGATTATCCCAACAGTATCAACCTTTTTTCCATCAAGCTACATGACTCCTTTATTCAGAGGCTCATATTTTAGACCCAAAGCATCAACTACTTGCTTTGGTATGACAGTGGTGCTAGCACCAGAGTCGATCATACAGTTATGTAACAGCTTGTCACCAATAATTAGTGTTAGAAAGAAAGGATTAGGTTTAGGCTTACTTTCCCTTCTAGACTCGAGCTTCTCCTCTGATTGAATTGTTAGCACTTTATCCAAGTCAGGCCTAGATACATCCTCTCCATTAGATTGAGCAGGAACCTTAGAATCCTCCTCAACCAACAACGCCTTTTGTAGTAGCACCTTCTACTCTAGAATAGCCAAGACATCCCACAGAGAGGCGTTGGTTGATGACTTCTTTAGTTGTTCCACCATGTTGAATTATGCTCGTAACTGGTGAGTTGCAGTGGCTTTCTCCTTCAGTTCAAAAATCGGTACAGGCCTTATGGCCGGTACGTCTGATGATTTAGCAACATCTAGAGTGATCGATGGAACCTTCGCCTTTGGTGGAAGTAGACTCGGAGAGCTAGGAAGAGCCTTTTTTGACTATGGTGGGATTGGCAATAGGCCTGCCACTAGGCTAGGCATCGGTTGTGATGTAGCTTTGGTAGGTAAGGCTATAAACTCTCTAGTGAATTTATGCTTGAAACATGTGTTATAGTCAGATTGCACTCAGTGTACTTTATCTATAGGGATATCATTTGGAAATGCTGACTCTTCTCCTTCCATCCAAGAAAAGAGAGCCTAGTCTGGAACAATGTCCGACTCTTGTTGGATAGACATCCCCTACATTTGCGTGGTGAGGACTGCATTGTCCATTTGTTGAGAGGAATATGGCAAGTTGTCAGAAATGGATGCATTGCCCTAGCTACATTGATCTGCAATTTGTTATTGGAAATTTCTTTGCGGACAGTTTCGTGACATGTGTGCATCATTGCAAGGAAAACACCATGAGTTAGCGTCTTCAGCCAAATTGTTTTGTCCCGCTACCAGCTCCTTATTCGAACTAGGATGAACAGTCTGCATAGGCAGGGTTACCGAAACCATCTGGTTACTAGGCTGAGCCAAGGTATTCCCACGTGACCTATCCTGCCACTGAGTTGATTGGTACAGAGGTTTTGTGCCTTGGTAATTTTGGTATGCTGGCTTCTGATAGCTATATTGCTGCCACTTTAAGGTGGTCAATTCATTAGTCATAGCCCGCATTTTTTCCCTCATTTCGGTCATCTCAATAGCCATGGGATTAGGTACAGGAGCTACCATCGGGGTTGCCATCAGGGCCAAGCTCAAAACACTTCCGGGATAGACGTACATAGATTAGGGAGGAGATGTAGGCGCACTGGTGGAAGGAACTTTGGCCTCTGCAGCGTTGCACTTGGGGAACAATGGCATGATGGGTCGTGGTGCTAACATTCCTGTAGCAATCAGATTATTTTCTGCAGTGACAACCAAGGCATAAGCATTAGGAAGAGTGCCTCCACCCAAAGATTGTAACATCATGGAGATATCAGCATTGATCGACTTTAGATAGAACATGAATGTTAGATCTGAAGGTGTTCGGCTGCCCACAGGCACTCTCTTCCAAGTCAAATGGAACCTCGCATTGAAGTCAGGCAGAGCTTCATGAGGGGCTTGCTTTATATTTTCCAATTGGTGGTACAATAAAGATTTGTCGCCAGCGTTTGAAAAATGCTCATAAAATGGGGTCCCGAGCTGATCCCAAGTAGCAATAGTACTAGCTTGTAAAGTCCTATACCAGTTTAGCACCTTTCCTTGGAAGGAGGCAACCAACAATCTGAGGGCCACATTTTTGTTTGATACACCATGTACTAGACATACGTCTACTACATCTTGCAGATGTTCCATTGGTGTCTTTGATTCATCCCCAGAATATTTAGGGATAGCCTTTAGAGCGGAAACAAGGATAGGGGCCTATACTATAGGAGGCATAGGAGCTACTAATGGACTACCGGAGTCCCAAGCTACATAATTTCTAGCAGCCATAGGTGTAGATGGATTAGGAAATGGCAGAGACGGAGGAGGTGAAGGGCTTCCTTGGTGACCTCCTAGGTGCATAGAAACTAAAGGTGGTACGAGTTGGCTAGGGACTCTCATAGTCTGTGACCTAGTCAGAGGTCGATGGCTCATACACACTTATAAAGATCAGGCGAACGTGCTAGTTCACGGTCCCACCGGGTGTGCCAAAAAAAGAACTGTTGATGCATAATTTTGCATGTAGCAGCAGTCTTATGGGAAACTTAGCTATTGGGGGACATTGTGTGTTAGCTAAGTGACCTCCGGGATTTTATCAAAGTCGGCTCTTCATTTAGTGGGTGGAAGTAAATGGTTAGGGAGATAGCAGGAATGTAAAGTTTACACTACAAGTGATGCGCCAAAGTCTTAGACGAATTTCAACAAAGCACAGTGCAAAATGCAAAGGCCTGAACCACTAAAATATTGTTAATTAAGTTATTTTCCCCACAAGCATTTATCATGCAAAAATACCCTCTAATTTGTATAATGTAATCAAGCATAACTTTGTCTTAACACAAAAGAGTCGAAGAAACATGGTCTATATTCATTTTAGCTATGAAAGGTTATAGAAACTGAGAATAGGCATTCATACAAAAAAAAAGATAATAGCACCGGTCAATAGTCCTAACAAATGCTTGAAAACAGAAAGGCCAAATCTATTTGGCATAGTCCGAAGTCTTTGAATTGAAAGCAACTATTAAAAGAGGCTCACTTCTCAATGCTTGAGAGTTTTGAAAAACTTAATTAACACCCTAATAAAAGAAAACATGGCCCAATTTATTGGCCAGTCCACTGCTTGGAGATGCATCAAGAGAAGAGCAAATCACGCATAGATGTCGAAGGCCCTGATCATCTCGAGCCACCATAGCAAACATCGACTAGTCAGCAACACACCAGCAAGGCCACAACATATAATGGAAAACCATGCAGCAATAGGAGAGAACACGCAGTAGCAGGAAAGTACAAAAGATCCAGTGGCATTTCCAAGGTAACACACGTGGGAGAAAGCACCACGTGTCACTCAGACAGAGCCTGATAGGAAGTTGAAAAGGTGCCCAGTAGAAAGCCTCGAGAGAGAGCCACATGGAGAGCTCCGAGCAAGATAAAGAATGAGGCGGGCCCAATTCGGAAAAATAGCCAGAGTGAGCCATGCGGCACGCAGATGGAGATTGCCAAAAAGCGAAGTGAAGGAAAAGTGGAAAGCTTCATGAGGAAGCCACATGGAGAGCTCCGAGGGTAGTGAGCATACAAAAATAAGGTGCAGTCGCAAAGGAAAAAGGAAAACTGCAAAGGCTTCGGTAGTTTTTGTTGAGCAAAACCCTAGGGGCCTAATTGGGGAATCCTCTTTCCATTCTTTTCCCATATCTTTTTGGTGGTTCATGGGCTAAAAATAAAAATGTCACTAAGGATGGTGTTGTTGATGCAAAAATGGTCATAAGTGCCCCACCACTAACAAACACCCAACTAATGAACACATGACATAAAACACAACAAATAAACGTGCAACTACAAAATGATCAACCAACAATCAATACTACAAATACTCAAAGAGCACCACAAAGGACAAATACTGCTCCTAAACAAAAGTTCACTCCCTTAGGGGAATATATGGAGGATATGTTGAAAATTTTGATACAGTCTAACCTTATCATACTCCCAGATTTCTCAAACTATCAAGTGCCACAAATCAAACCCCCTAACTATAGAGAAGATCATTTTTATGAGATTCACCAATACAAAGGTCATAGCACACAAAAAAATTTAGACTCAAACAACTTATTCAAGATATTATCAAACAAGGAGACCTCGAGGTTGATCAAAAAATCTAGGAATCAAGACTTGCAAATCTACAAAACCACTATGCCTAATCATGGAAAATAAAAAGATTCGAGAAAGGAATCAAGTTATAATAACATAAATGATACCCATGATACCATAGTAGCACACATTTTTTTTGCTCATCCATCACAAGAAGAGGAATCAAACAAGCATCAAGAAACATTGTTAAAAAATATTCAAGATCAACCAACAATGCCTAGTAATGTTTCATATCAAAATGGTATCAAGTATCTTTCAGATATCTACATTACCCCATGTGACTTCATAATTGGCCACGTTGAGGAGGATCCAAGACAACAATAATTTTTTCATACTCCATCCATAGACCTTATAGCTCGTGAAGATTCTCCTATCAATGAAACATCATCTACCCAAGGATCATGTCAAGAAGATAGTGTAGAGGATAATAGAAGTTTCTCCTAACTAAGCGAGGATCAAGATTCTATTTCCCCACAACATGGTCATGAGCTACATAACGATTTCAAATCTCTAAGTAATATTTTCCCAACCGTAAGTCACACTAAAGAGATCAATTCCCTAAATAATTATCATGACTTGGTTAGCATTCTCTAATCCTTCCATAATCTCAAGGACACACCAGATTCCACCAATAAGATGCTTTCTTTAGATGGACATATAGACGTTCTTCATACAAAACAAGGGTCTCCCACTCTTGATATTCTCACACAAGAGCAAGAAACGGTCAAAATTATTGATTCTTACAATGATTGTGCATCCTCGACCTCTTCTAAATTAGCACCAACATATTCCGAAGTGGTATCAATAGATAAAGATATCATAGAATCAGATAAAATAGTTAATATTCATGAACAAAGGAAATCCATAGCAATATTATGTGTTCATGACAAGTCATATTTAGTGGCTATGCATCAAAGGATATAATATCAAGGAAAAGGGTTAGGTATTGTTAATACCTTCACGATGTTAGGGAAAACCTTGTCTATAACAAACTTCAATATAGGGGCCACAAAGAATCCTTATGATGAAAATACTATGAACACTACAACTAACCATATCAAGAATCATCACCCACCCATCATTTCATACACAAAATGGGACCAATGTGAAAAAATATATTCCTATAAAAGAAAGGAGAAGATGACCAAAGAAAATGTAGCAGTAAAGCAAGGAGGAAAAAAAAATACAAATGGATACCAAAGAATACAAAAGAAAATCATCCCAATCATTCTGCATTAGTCAAAGAAATTATGGGGCAAATTCAAAAAGGGAAAAGTATCCATAAAAGATACCCTCAAATATAAAATTAGGATTCTCAAGCAAGGAAAAAAGCATATCAAGAGTTGGTCCCAATTCCACTCAAAGATTTGTTTCCATCTATCATCACTCACATTCTCAAGTTTGGAGATTCAAAGGTTCCAAACTATCAACCAATTCATCTCATAATCCTTCATGTGTGACACCATACACTCCATCCATGATATCCAATTCTCACATTGACCGTGTGTTAGTAACTACCCTTCGTCATAAGGATTTTGAAGGCACTTTATCATGAGGTGTGTACATAGACAAGGTTAATTATGGTACTAATGAGGTAGATCAATGTTCTTAAAAGTTACATTCAAGTGCTCATATATTAGAAAAGAAAATTCTTCAATTAGGATATCATTATCATGTTCTAACAGTGGCCTCTACATTAGTACCACTAGGTGGTTCAATATGAGGGTAAAATTTTCAAAAAATAAAAAAATAAAAAAATCAAGAAAATAGTAAACATGAAAACCGTCCTCTAGTGAATACCACATTTGTGACACTTTGGGTAGGTACTATGATGAAAACCTAGAAAATAGGTATCATGAGTATAATAAAGCTTCATATGGACCTTTTCAACTGAAGGTATCTCATCTCATTCATATCAAATTCAATATTTCCTCCATTTATCCAATCCATCCTTATCGAGATCTTCCATAATATCTTGATCTTGACAAAGGTTTGATGTATAATTTGACTTTACTGATGACTAAAATAATTTTGACATGGTATTTACCATAAATTCATTGTTGTCCCATTCCACGTCAAAACTCTTCGCATGGTTTTCCAACCGATATCTTGATTTGTCCATTGTGTTGTGAAACATTGCTAGACATTGGGACAGTTTCTTGCAATCTTGTTTTTGAATAATTCTTGATCCATGTATTATATATAGGTATCATTTAAATTAGAAAATCCAACGAAAATCATAAATATAAAAAAAACACAAAAATATTTGAAAACTTGAAAATCAAAACATTTGTAAAATAACCTAGAATCCAAAAACAACCTCAAAACATTACAGAAACATCAAAACATCCAAATATTTGAAAAAATCCATCCATACCATTTTGCTTTCACTCACAATAAAATTTGATCCATAATTAATCAATCATTACCTTCATCCTTTCACAAAAAAATAGAACAACTACAATAATCAACAAAAGAAATCTTCAAACACAAAATCAAAATCAAAACAACAAACTTTTAAACGAAAAATAAAACTCTTGATCTTTTTAGCAAACATGTCAATCAAATTTATATCAACATACTTTCAAACAACCAATCAACCCATCATCATCCTATATAATGCATGTCCAAGGATATATCTTTCCAACAATGGGAATAATTTTGGAGATCCCTTTGAATTCTTATCCTCACACACACATCCCCTTGGCCAGAGGTATGAAGAGCATTGAATTGTTTGATCACTTGATCTTTTCTTGTGATTTATCTTATTGCACTCATTTTTATGACCTCTGAATGATGTCTATCAAAATGATTCATGTAGAAAGGAATGGGCATTGATCATTAACTTTAAACATTTGTGCTTGTTGGATGATCTTGTAAAATAACCTCAATGAATAATTTCTTTGTTAGGTGTGTAAGGAAGGTGTATTGGGTAACTTGTTGACTATTACATTGTTAGGTTATGCATCTCTATATTTTGGTCTGAGTTGTTCAAATTTTTTGAATTACATCCTAGCAAGGCTTTTGTATGTCAAATGTGACCAAGAATACTCCTATCTATTTGTCAAGTCAAATTCCATCACACTAGATACAACACCATCCTGGTTATCCATACCTTGATGCATCGTTTCTATGTGTTTTATTGAAAATAAGGAATAAAATGTCATCAATATCCCAATCCATGAAATAGGAAAATCATCACTCTTGTCACCATATATAATAGTCTCAAGTGATCATAGGCTTGTTGAACTTCTAAATAAATCTAAAAATCAATGGTTAATCCATATCATTCTTCTATCTCTACTAACATTTCTATACAAGTATCGAATCAGTGTGATATATATCAAAATATACATGTGGTTACCCATGGTTGATGATTGTCAATACATCGTAAAATTTGTCTACATCAAATATCCGATCTTTCTAAAGAAGTATATTTTGTTTTCTTTGAGTTGAACCTTTGTTGTGATATCAACCTAAACATTAAAATTTTCTGCCCAATCTCTCGAGGGGGTAGTGTACCTTTTCTTTTTCCAGGGCAGCAGTGAGGCATCTGAAAAAAATCAAGAATTTTTTTAATTTTGATCTTGATAGAAGCATTGATCCTGAGAAACGATAGTATTTGAACTAATGTAATAGGTACCTCACTTCAAAGAGGGGAAAATGTACACTTGAATGTTCTTGATTGATTTTACACATCTGAATCTGATTATTAACATCATTTTATCCTAAATCACCTTTGACTAACTATTTAATTAAATAATCTATATTGTTTAATTAAATTCATCATTTTCTCTTATTAATCAAATAATTAATTGTATTGGATTAATTAATCCCCTTTCTTACTAATTCTCATCCCATTTAATCAAAACCCCTATGTCTTCTCATTTGATTAAATAATTTTAATTATTTAATTAAATGTCATATTATTTTGAAACCCCTAACCCACCTAAGATTAATTGACTTTGGATTAATTAACCTTAAACCACTTTTTAATCTTCATTAGCCAATCCTCTAGCTTTTAACCCCACCAAGGTTAAATAAACCTATGATTTATTAACCCCACTTGCACAAGTAATTATTTTTTATAAATTAATTAAATGGCTATTTTCCTCACAAAAGGATATTTTCATGGAATATTCCTCTATTTACTCCCCTCTTTGAATTTCCCTCCTCATCTTTTAAATCTCTTACAAAGGCTTTTAATACATCTTACAAGATATCTTGTTTCTTACAAGGGAATTAACTTCTATTGCATACCCTTACATCCTCACCCACATTCCTTAAATTCTTCCAACTATATGCCTTAACTCCCTCCTACATCTCTCTTCCCAAAATGTACACACACATGTGTGAGAAAATATCCCCATTGCTTCTCTTAGCCTTGTGAAACTATCACAAAGCTAATTATCCTCCATTTAGTCCCACATTGCTTAGTTTTCACCCTTCTTCTAACCCATTCTTTCTATAAATAGAAGGCACTTCTATTGGAAATGGATCCACCTTTTTCATACAAAGTCATTTTACCCATTTGTATCCATATCTACATGCATTTTCATTATTTTAGCTTGAACTTATTATCATTTGACATAAAATTCATCACATATACATACAAATCTTGAAGCATATCCAACAAGGGATTGGGAAATGACCATATTCCACATCAATTTGGCACCAATCCCCCTATGGGTTAAGGTTTGGAGTACTTAGATAGGATTTCATGTATGCTTTGTTTAATAGCTCATGCTTTTATGTTCATATTTTCATTACTTTGTATCTTCAAGTATTTCGTAGGGAATTTGATTTAACATACTAATATGACTAATTCCTATATGTTTTGTTGATGTTTAGCCTAGATCTATAACACATTCACACCTTCTTTTATAGAAAAAATTCTCAAACAAATGAACAAGATAAAAATTCTAGAAGATGCTAAGATCAATGGTGGAGGATTCATGCACCATAGAGTAGTGGGTTAGGGATGGCTAAGGATAGATCTAGTCAAGACTCTTTGAATATCGAAAGCAAACAATGGTCAAGATTCAAATGAGAAAGTGGAAGGAAGGTACTGGAGAAATCAAATAATAATTTTAAGTTCATGGAGAAGCATGTGAGGGAATAAGTAATCATTTAGATTATTTATTTTGGAAGAAAAGAGAAAATGGGTATTTAATTAAATTATTATTGTGCAATCATTTAATTAAAATAGAGGAAAGAGGGAAGATACATTAAATAATTAATTTGGATAAATTATTCAATAATAGATAGAAAAGGCTAAGTGAATAGCTAAATAATTAGAATAATTATTTAACTATAAATGAAAGGTGGAGAGAATAGTTAAATAAATGATGACTTTTAATTATAGAGAGAAATGTTAGTGATGTAATTAAATAAATATTAATTTATTTAATTAATCAAAAGTAGGATAAAGAAGGGAATGTGAATTAATTAAATCATTAAAATTATAGAAGAAAGTGATTAAAGAGAAATAATTGAATAATTAAAATAATTTAATTAAATGGGCGAGAAGAGAGAATGATGCAAAAAAATGTTTCTTGTAGACCAAGACATTTTTTAGTGTCTACATTTTTCCCCTCTTTGACATAATGTGATTTGAGTGTTGTATCAAAAAATAATTAAGAAAATATTTTTCAGATCATGCCTTAGCATGCCCCAACAAATGTGGAATACACCCATGCACCCTCAATATTTTTTTTGCAAATTTTGATTTTTTTTTGAAAAATGTGAAAAACAAGAAAATTTGATGCACTAACAGCAAAACGTTTCAATTTTAGGCCTCTAGGAAGCTCAGATTAGGGTTTGGGTTCAAAATTTAGCACAACAAATGAAAAAGGAGTGGAAGCACAAAGAAGATGGATGTTAGTATGGAGAATATGGACGTCAGTGTGGATTTAGTCAAATGAAAAGGGATTGATATTATTGCTTAATAGACACCAACTTGCATGTTTATCATCATTGTGCGGAAAAATTATAGCAAAAAAATAATAAAACACCATGGTATGACATAGACCAAGGTGTTCAATGTTATCCATTTGTGAAAATAGAAACTTAATAGACAAGGAATTCCATGACTCATACTAAGGACCCAATTTCCCTAGTCTTTTTGTCAAGAAAAGCCATAAGAAATAATCAAAAGAAAAGAGGTCATGATCCATCATCGCTCCTCTAAATCCTTTTTAGGACATCCTTGAGGTGGATAGTAACATGACCAAAGATAAATAAAAAATATAAGACCAACTAGATCAACAAAGTCAACAACCATTTAGATTATTTTCCAAAATTCATTTTTTGATAGGATTGATGAAGATCAATCAATTGATTGACAAGTTTGATTGGTAGATTGACCAAAATGATTAAGCGATGAGATTGATTGATTGATTGATAAGGTTGACCAATTTTTTGATTATTTGACCAAATAGATTGATTGAATGACCAAGATTGATTGTTCGACCAAACTGATTGACCAAATTGACAAGATTGATTGATTAAGTGACCAAATTGACTGATTGATAGGATTGACCAATTGACAATATTTATTGACTAGATTGACCATGACTAGTTTCATGAAAGACATATCTTGTATAAGGAAAATGAGAAGGTTGAAAAATAGCCAATGTCCCTATTTAGGAAGGACACATCCTAAATAGGACAAAATGATAAGACCATTGACATAAAAAGGTATTGATGATTATGAAATTGATCTGTTTAGGTTGAGGACCAGTTGAATAGTTGATCTGTTGATTCAATATTTGGTTTGGATATATGTTTTCTTGTGTCTAAAGTGTTGTTCTTAGCAAGGGAAAACTTATTATAAGACAAAATACAATAGACCAAGATAGACTCGATGAACCCTAAACAACTGACCTATTGTCTTAAGGGTTCATTGAAAGATGGACTTTCCTACGTTATGAATGCAGAGACGATGTAGTTTGACTGACTTAGACCAAAAATGACTTATTATTACGATGTAAATGATGATTGGTTTGACTCAACAAAACCTTAAGGAACTAACCTAGTGCCTCGGGGGCTCATCGAAAGATGACCTTGCCTATGTAGCAATGTGTAGAGACAACATAGTTCAACTAGACTTGGATTGACATAGACTTTGAATCTATTTTTTGAAATTTTGATGTTTTATGATTTTTTTTATGATTTTGGTGGTTTTATGATTTTTTTTGGAATTTTTGAAGGTTTAATGATTTTTTTTTGGATTTTGAAGGTTTTATATTGTTTTTGGATTTTTGAAAGTTTTATGATTTTATTTTTATTTTTGAAGGTTTTAAAAGTTGATACCATGTGTAGGATCCCAAAGAGATGCAAGTAAAGGAATATCCATCAGTCAGGTATAAGACCAATTTATTATGCTCGAGGGGGATTGATGGATGCCAAGGAGGGTCATGAAAAATGAAGGATGCTAAATGTCAATGATTCTCAGACCACAAGAAGGATGATAAAGCTTTATTATGATAAGTGAAGGATGAGGGGGATGGAGGCCAAAAACTAGAAAGAATGATGGTAGATGATAGAGAAGAGATCAACTACACATGGCGCTTGTTTGCTAGGTTTTCACCATGGCGCTTATCCAAAGTGGCACCAAAGTGGTTTTCACCATTGGATGAATTACTTCTCTTTACTATTTTCTTTTATTTTTTCCATTTATTTTTATTTTTTTGTTGTCACCAAGATGCTTGTTTGCTAGGTTTTCATTAGGGTGACTTTTCTTTTTATTTTTTTGTATTTTTTGACTTTTTGAAAGGGATTCCTTGGAAATTAAGTGTAATATCTACGAAAGTGCATATTGTTAATAGGTTTAGGTAATGGTTCACCTTTAGAAGTAGACAATTGATAAGCACTAGATCCAAATGTTGTCATTATGATGTAATGACCTAGCCAATTAGGCTAAAACTTGGATGACCATGTCGGATAAAATGATATGATTTGAACAAAGGGTTTGAATGGTGGAGAAAAAATATAATTGATGTGGTGAGCGAAGGGAGCTATGGTATGATTCTTAATGTGCACACTACTTGGGTCGCCGAATTTCACATGGAAAGGAGTTTGGGAAACCGATGGGTTATAACACACAGAGGGGTTGTCATCAAAGGTCCATCGAAGAACATCGCTAAGAGAGATGGAATGATATGATGGATGTGCGGATATGGATGAATTTAGTAAAGTGTATGGATTGGTTGAATATGATAATGAAAATGGAGACTTTGGATCAACGAGATCTTTTTTTGACATTCAGCTTTGATAAATGCCCTTAGTTATTTTTTATGAAGAGGAATAATTGGAGATCAAATTTTGTTTACTTTCAATCTTGACTTTTATTTTTATCTTTGATTTATCCAATAGCTTTTGATTTTGACTAGATGAATTTTCTTGATTTTTCTTTATTTCCATTCTTTCTTTTGATTTTGAATCTCCATCTGAAAAGAGGCACTTTCACCTTTGATTCTTGAGTTATATCCTTGTTTTTTTTTGAGGTGATACTTTTTGATCCATGTATATGAGGTTGATAAATGTGGGTGATATGGATGAGTCGAATTAAGTTGACGAGATGGATATGATAGATGAGGTGATGAGAATGGGTGGTAAATAAAAAATATTGACGATGCACTCAATGGAGTATTCATGACTATCCTTTTCAGAACTATTAACATCACAGAAGGCTTACACATCCTTAACAAGTTGGCAAGAAGAATTAGTAGAGGAAATAGTAGGGGATACATATAATAACCCAAGATGGTTGAAATGGAAGTCCAATGGTTCAAAAGATGGAGTGGAAGGAAAATAATCTGAACATCATCCATAGGATCATGAGTGGATATGGTAAAGACTAAGGTATCATTAGGATCCCAAAAGGTTTCAATCCATCCATGACCATCTATTTTCATATTCTCAAAAAGATCTGGAGTTGACTTAACATCGTTCTTAAGAGTCTAGATATCCTTAGCAACATTAATATTTTCACCTGTGGATGACTTCTCAACATAAAATGAACTATTCATATGATACTCTCCACATCCCATGTCATGGATTTGGACCTTTTCTTTGGAAGGTGTGGTGAATGGAGTGGATGATTTGATGAGGGAATATGGATCAATATAATGTGATGAGGTGGAGGCTGAAGCTTCCTGATTGATAGGCACTTGACATTCAGTGGTCCCTCACAGATTGTTGCAACACTGGAAAGGATCATGATCACCTAGTATGGTAATTTTAGTGTCATTTTGGGGAAACTTCAAGAATTTTTGGTAAGTGGAAGGTACAACCCTCATGACATGAATCCATGGGTGACCAAGGATGAGATTTTAGGGTAAGTCCAGATCTAAGACATTGAACATTGTGTTTTAAGTAGTGAGGCCAACCCTTATGGGGAGTGAAATTACTCCTTCAAATGAGTGATCAACATCATCATAATCCTTTATAAAAATTGTCTTAGATTGATCTATGCAAGCTTTAGAGAATCCAAATGTAGTAACCAAATTTAGTGTGCATATGTTTAAACCTGCTCCACTGTCTACCAAGACTCATTTGATTTTATTTTTATTAATGTAGACTTCAAGGTGTAGGGGAACATTATGATTTGTATTTTGTATGGAAATATATTATTTGAAAAAGGTGACATGGTGGGGTATAGCTAGATATCCAACCATGGCCTGGAATTGGTTTACATTTATGTCAGAGGAGACAAATGTATCTTGCAAGGATTTATTTAGAATAACAACTCAAGAATAGATATCTATCTAGGCATCTTTCCTAGATGATCAAGGACGTTGTACTAAATTTTTGGTTATGGATTAGAGGAATCCCCTTGCAAGGTCACCTTAGCTCTATGGGTGGTAACAACATATTCTAAAATTTTATTAATGGTGATGGTAGCAACATGATTATCAAGGGATAAAATGTGATTTATGGTATAGTCATGTGCAACACGGGTATAGTTACCACTATTATTATTTCTTGAACTGGAGGCCTACCCTTTCGCATGGTCTTGCAAGGGATTTTTGAATATGGTGTGATCAACACTAGTTTTAGGTTATGAATTATCCATTGATATATCTCCTTGTTTAATAAGATCTTGAATGAGTTCTTTGAGTGTCCAACATGATGATTTTTTGTGTCCTTTTCCATGATGGTATTCACAAAATTCATTTTCATTCAACCAGATAGGTTTTACCAAAGTTGGTTCATATGCCTTAATATCTGAAAGATGAATGATGTTTGATTGTAATATTTTCTTCAAAACTGACTCAATGGGCTCCCTTAAGGGTGTATATGTTATCTTGGTGTGAGGAGGTCCTTTGCAATGTTGTTGATTATTTTGGATAGAATTTAATGTCTGATCATTACTGGATTTTGGCGTGTTTTATGTGGATGGACCTTTAAGATGAAGTTTGCGGTTACCTTGATTTACCACTTTAGCATCCATGACCCCATAATTGGTGGCATCCTTATTTCGAGACCAAAATTTACCCTTGTCACTAGGAGAATTAGGGGTCTCTTTGAAGATCTTTACTAGTCATTTTTCCACAAGATCCTTCTCAATAAAGAATCATTTCTCAATGACATCCTCAAAAGTAGTGCACCATTGAATTTGAAGTTGGATCATTAATTTTGTGTGGAGACTTTCTATGAAAATGGTGACCAATTATTTCTCAGGCATGTGACAAGGAAATTTATTAGTCATGTTGCACCATCTTTGATAAAATGTTGTAAGTGTTTCTCACTCTTTTTGTTTAGTGGTGGACAAAGCTGATAGGTTCATGTCACTTTATATGTTGTAGTAAAATTGCTTGATAAATCTGTCAGCCAAGTCACCCCATGTTCTTATCCCAAGAGGAAGGTGCACAAAACATTCTAGAGTTGTCCTCGAAAGGCTTCAAGGAAATAGTCTCATGAAATATGTGGGATCATATGCAATTTACATACATGTGTATTAAATTCTCACATATGTTCCACTAGATCCCCTTTCCCTTTGTATTTGTTAAATGTTGGTGTACTAAAATGTGGAGGAAAGGGTGGCATTTATAAGTTTCTATTGAAAGGGTAAGTACACAATTCCTCCATATAACATGTCTTGTTATTTGTCCCCAATTGTATGTTTTCCATTTATTGTTTTATTACTTACATCTATTTCATTAAGGTATCCATAGGAGATGGTGTCATGTTGGGTTTCCTTTGCATAAGGGGATCACCATTAATGTTGAGGGTATTAAGGTTATTATATGATGAATTTGGCCCCAATGTTTGATTTGGATTGACATTTTGTTGCAAAGGATTAGGATTTAATTGTTGATAAAGGGGTCTAAATGTAGCATTGGTTCTTATTTGATTTTGTGACATGAAATTTGCATTTGGTGTGACATATTGTTGTGATGGAAGAGGATTGGTGTTAAAATTTGTTCCAAAGGTCATGTTGATATTTGGTGTAGCATTGATTGTTTTTGTTGGCACCTTAGATGTAACAATATGAATTCTATTTTTTTTGTTTGGTGAATTTTGGATTGTATTGATCAAGGGTGTATTATTTTTTGTGCCAAAAGGATTTCCAAATGTTGCACCCATGGGATCAGAATATGAGATATCAAATATGGATATTGACCTTGGGACATAGTATGTATTCTCTTAGCTCTAAATATTGGTGGATTAAGAATGTTTGTAGTTTTTGCAATGTGTGTTTTGGCCCCAAGTGGTAGACTAGTGAACGTTTGTTGTGAAATAGGTTGAGCTTGTGTGAATGTTTTTTGATTAGGACCTTGGGTTTGTGATTGTGTTACTCCCTCTATAATTGTGGAAATTTCAAAGTCAAAGGGGAGTTTGGAACCTTTATTAGCAAGTGCGAGAAATAATTTATTAGGGTTTGCACTAACAAGCTCATCCACTATTTGTATTATTCTTGGGTCTTGTGCAACATGCTCAATTTCTTTAAGGGTTAAGCATTTGTTGACATCAATTAACATGAGATTGGAAAATAGATTTTATGTTTCTCTTTGTGATGTTTGAGGTGCATTTGAATTTGACCTAAGTTTCATTTCACTTGTGGGACTAAAAATGGGATCACTTGAAGAGTTCATGTCCTTTATTTTTCAATGTGACCTTGTTTGAACCATATAATACTTGCAACCTAAGGATTGATAATGCAAGGTGAAACAATGCTATTTTTATTTTTTTTGGAATTTTGGAAGATATAAGGATGTCAAATGTTAATGGACCTAAGACTAAAGGTTTGAAATGCAATGATGATAATTACCCTATGGTGAAAGGATATATGATGTGCAATGAGGCCAGATGAGATTATGACTAAGGTTTATGATATGAAACTAATGTTAAGGTATGCCAAATGAAACTAAGGGGATGCACCTTTACACTTAAGAAAAAGGTTGCCAATCAAGCTATGATGGTCCAATGTAACAAACCAAATTGCTATGACCTCAAAAGGAAAAAATGTTTGACAAGATGATGTTTTGACATGATGAGTCTAAACTAAGACATAAGTTTGAGACCCAATGATGATGACGACTGATTGATAGAAAAGATGAGTTCATAGACAATGTAAGCATGTAACAATAGAATAATCAAGGACATGGTAGGTTTCATAATCTATAATCTAAGAGTTTCAAGTGACTTAAAATTCCATAAGGTTATGCAAGCCATGCAAGGTGGATAGTGAAATTTTCCTAAGCTAAAGCAATGCAACCTAAATGAATGTGATGAAATGGGATACAAGTTTGTGGTCCAAGAAAAAGGCCACTATCATAATATGTTTGAGTCTAAGATTGTACACAAATTTTCCCTGAATTTTATGCTTCAGTAGTTATGATTTACTATCTAGAAAATACGATGCATATTTTCATAGTTGCGGTGCACTGTCATTGGAAAATATGGCTCGCAATTTTTCTATTGTAAATTTGATGTTTTGGAATGGTTTCCCTTTCAAAGAATTCTTGAAATGTGATTGAAAACATAGTAGATACTCTGAAAATATATTTTTGGTTGTTGACTTGTGAAATCCTTGCGAAAATATGTGTATGTTCGAGGGTTATTCACCCTAATTTCCATTGGTATCGCATAATAAAAAACACGTCAAGCAATTCCTATCCTTAATGTCAATGGACACTGCCAACACTATCAGGCCTGCAACTTAGAATATCCTTTGATGCAAGTGTAGGGATATCTTTAGGGGGTGTATTCACTCTTGTCTTTGTGAGAGGGGACAAATACGGGCCTCCAAGATTGGAAGGATGACCCAATCACCCTCTCCTTGGAAATATACAAGTAAAATAAGTATCTTATACTAAGCTAGGGATTTTTGTCTCATCTCAAGGGAGCCTCATGGAGAGTATTTTCAGGGTGTGATGCTACACCCTTGCACTAAAAGTGACACTAAATAATCTCAATCAAAAGGGTGGCTACTAAAAAGTTGTCTAGTCACAAATTAGGGACTTACTGCCTCATGAGAATCTAGCAAGACACTTAAGACTTTAACCAACCTTACTAGGGCACTATAAGAAAATAACTCACATGTGTGTTGGTAGCTTCCCCTTTTAGATCGACACTATATGGTGAAGGCTAATGATGGTTTGGACTTGACTTTCATCTTATCCTTTTATATAGTGGCTCGAGGAAAAAACTGCTTTGGATCACCAATGATTTATTTGTTAGGATGTCTCAGTTGGTAGGCCCTACTACACAAGAAAAAAGAGATGTAGTGATTTCTCTTACACCCAAGATCATGCAAAGCACAAGGGGAGAGGATGCTTTCACTCCCCCTATGGGTTCTACCACAAAATTTGTGTAAGTGCACCAAGCACGAAAGACAATGATTAATTTTAAGCCCCAAATCAAAATGTGCCTAATTAACAAAATAAAAAAATGCAAGTTGTGGTTCGTTTTAATTCCAATGAAATGTAAAGATGCATTTTTTTTTAACCTAATTAGTGAAAGATACAATTTGTTCTTTTTAAACCAATGAGTGAAAAATGCAAGATAGTTGTTCTTTTTAGACCAATGAGTCAAAAATACAAGATTGTTATTATTTTAGACCAAATGAGTGTGAAAAATGAAATATTGTTGTTCTTTTTAGACCAAATGAGTGTAAGATGCAATTTGTGGTTTATTTTAATCCAATGAATGAAAGATGCAATTTGTAGTTCTTTTTAATCCAATGAATGAAAGATGCAATTTTTGGTTCTTTTTAATCCAAATGAAGTGTGCTAAAAACCAAAAATGTTCCTAGCTTACAAAGAAAAATAAAACATGATAACGAAGGATTAGTATTTTCCAAAATGTCTTCTCCCAAAAAGCCACACACTACAAACAGAGAATTAGTAAAACAAAAACCTCTAACCTAATGCAAAATAAAATGAAAAATTGAAAGAAAACCCAAATTTGAAAGGTTATACCTTATCAGTCAAATGTGTCATTTTGGTAAAAAAATGTGTCTCACAAATGTGTTGCAAGAAATAGCAACTACATCTCAGGGGGTTGTGACTGTGACATATTGACTCATGGATGTGGCTCACTAGTGCTCAATTGTGGTGTTCTAGCTTCTTAAAATTGTGTCATAGGATTCTTCAAATACATTATTATTTGAATTTTCATCAGTCCTCCAACAAATGTGGCTCACTACCTTATGATTGTGGCTCACGAACCTATGAAAAAACACAAACAAGAAAATGTATGAATTTTTATGAAATATTTCAGGTTGATGAGGGATACACCACACAAAACACAACATTATATACAAACACAAAATATGTGAGACAAAAAATAACCCACTTTTAATTATTTTCAGAAAAAAGAAATTAAAAGTTTAAAACTTACATGCAACAACCTCATGGGCTTGTTTCATTACAACAAAATCAACTCTAAAAGAATATTTATTAATCAGAGCCACAATCTACACTAATGGAGCCACCTTCTACAACCCCCACTTAACCCTTTTATTTTACCCCAATTATTGCCCTAGAATGTTCTAGAAAGTGTAACTTTCCCTTTTGTTTTGGAGCCAAAAGTCTTGCCATTTGATTTCTGGCCTAGGAATTTTTTTAATGAAATTCACTTTTTAGAGGGCCAACTTCACAGGGCCATAACTTTTGATCTGGGTGTCTAATTTTGTATTATTGCATATCATTGGAAATATCTCAAAGAAATATAAAATGTGTGAACCTACTATAGGTTGGTTCAACCACTTTTTCAAGTTGTTTCAGGGCCCCTAAATTTTTATATTTGAATTTGAAGTTGCATTGGAGAAATTTCCCAGAACTGAAACTTTAATTTCTCCCAAACCTTTCAAGGTATTGAGGTGATTCTTTTGCGCTCGGAATTTTTTTTCAGCTTTTCTCCTTTGGGTAAATTTTCAAGTCCATACGATCCCGTTTAGGCCGACTTACTATTTAAGTTATAGTTTTTTTTTCTTATTCTGACTCTCGACTATCTTATGCCCCTTAAGTGCCATCATGGAACTCAAAAAAACTAAATAAAATAAAGAAATCATTTTTTTTGGTGATGCAAGATTTCCCTATACTGTTGGATGCTCTTGCATTAGACACCCAGGGTAATTTGAAAAGTGACCCTATCACTTCTCAAGAGTTAGAGGGAAACCAAGACGGTTAACCTCAGCCTTAGACAACCATAATGAATCTTCAATAGACCTTCCTTTCCATTTGACTAGATATTCTTCATACTACTTGTTCCTTGTACTTCTACCCACGTGACTATCCAAGATTTATTCTATCTCCTCCTTTTTTGAAGTAGGTGTGGGGGTATTCCATTTTTCTTCTATTATTTCTTCATTAATTACCCCTTCATGATATTTTATTAAATTTGAAATGTTAAACACAGGTGAAATATGAATTTCATCAAGCAAATATACCTCATATGCATTTCCTGAATCATGCTTCTTTAGGATCTTGCATGGTCCAAGCTTCTTAATCTTTAACTTGTTGTATGTACCAACTGGAAACCTATCCTTTCACAAATGAATCATGACTTCATCTCTTACTTGGAACTCTTTATGTCTCCTTTTCTTATCTTCCTTGGCCTTATATTATGATTTCATCTTATTGATATGTTTCTTCACTTCTTCAGGCAAATTGTTTAGGTGATCCACAAATTTTTTAACCTCGGCACTACTCTTCTCCCCCTTATCCATCTTTCTTAGTTTAGAAGCAGTTCTTGGACAACTCCTATACACAATCTGAAATGGTGATTTACCAGTGCTCCTATTGACATTATTGTTATAAGAAAATTCTTCCTATGGTATAATTAAATCACATCCCTTGGGTTTATTTCCTACTAAGTGATGAGGCCATGTATTGACCTCATAATCATTGAGTTTTTACCTTTTTTAATACTTTATATTTTTCTTTAAAAACTCATGATCTTCTCTTTTATGTATGTTTTATGAACTTATGGAGGTATAGATACTTAGATTATGAATGGTTAATATAGGTGCTTATTTTTTGTTATATGCATGATTAAAATGTGATGATTAATCTATAAATGTTGTATCATACATATACATTTATTATGAATCTGGAGCTAATGTTTAATACTCAGCCAAGTGATTATTGATTCTGTTTGAAAGTGATGAATGGTGGGATTGTTTGTGACTCATCCTCAAATGATTTATGATCCACTAATCTCCTTGTTTATGACTCATAATGTCTAATGAATACTTTACCAACTACAACTTGAGCTCTAGCACCATACACCCAGTTCACAAATCTGGAATTCAATGCGATTGAAGGCAGTTACAAGGATCCCTGCCAACTTTATTCCTATGCACCAGGATATCTTTTGGACTTTGAGTAGATTAAGTTCCCCGCTTATCTATTATTTTTGAAATAATGTTGGATATTTATATCCAGAACCAATGCAGTTGGATGTTAGATCGTATCAATTTTTTGATCTTTCTCATGGAATTTTTCCTTTTGTTTTAAGATTAGAATCATTTATGTAATTCGATCCTATTTGGGAAAATTAGTTGGAAATAATAAGAAATTTGATCTCAACACTGTGTTCAAGATTCTTTCAACATGCTTTCTAAATGAGGTGATCTTGTTAGTTGTTAAGATTTGATTATTACTACTATGTTTCATTTTCCACGTTAGCTTAAGTTGAAATAATTTCATTGTTATAAGTTGAAAGACAATTTAGATTGAAATTGTATTGCATCATTATTTTTACATTGTTTTTTTTTATCGATTTTTGTAGTTCATTTCTTAGTTTAAAGATCATTTGTGTATCTGAGATAATCTAAAATATTATTTTAATGGATTATGTGCAAAGAAAGACAACTACTTGTTGATTTAGTAAGTGAGGAATGAAATAGTTTATTTTCAAATAAATTAATCAAGTTTTAAATAGATTTTAAAGTTTTTCAAATTAGATTAAGTTAATTCTCCATTCCCTCATAAACTAAATTTTCTTGGAATGAAATATCTCTGTTCAAATTCCACTTTGAAGGTTATTTAGGATAAATCAGGAATATAAGGCTAGTTTAGAAAAAATCTTTAAAAAAAAAATAGCTTTGAATCACTCCTAATCGAGCCAAAACTACCAAAACCCCCCAAAGACCAATCCAACTCTTATCACAGATAGCTTTAGACACCCATAGGTTGACATTAAATAAATTAAATAAGTGGTAATTGTGACATCAATGACTTCCTACCATCACTAAGCATCTTAGCAGGTTACCCAAAATCTTACTCACCACATTTATTTTCCCATCAATCTATGGATGGTGTGCATAACTAAACTTAAAATCTATTTTCAACTTCTTCCATAATTTCCTCCAAAAATATCCAAAAAATTTAATATCTTTGTCTAAAATTATAATCTTTGGTAGACCATGTATTCTCACCACCTCTCTAAAACACAACTCTACAATATGAACATCACTAGTCTTATGACATAGAATGGAATGTGTCATTTTTAAAAATCTATCCACCACCACAAATATGGAATCATGCCCTCTATGTGTCCTTGGCAAGCCAAGAAAAAAATCCATGCTAATATCCTCCCATGGCCTCTGAGGTACAGGTAATGGTTGATACAATCCAATATTTTGACTTGTACCTTTCACCATCTGGCATACTCTGCAACTTTGTATAAAATTCTTCACATCCTTTTGTAACTATGGCCAATAATAATTCTCACTAACAAGAGAAATTGTCTTATCTCAATCAAAATTTCCATCCAATCCTCCACTATGCTTCTCTTTGATCATATTCTCTATCATAAAAATATTTGAAACACACAATTGGCTTCCTCTAAACAACATCCCATCTTGGATTAAGAAATCCAACCATCTTGTCCTATCTAATGCAATAGGTTCCAAACAATCCTTCCAAGCTCCTAAAAATTCTAGATCTTCAGGATACAAACTCTCTAGTTCATTGAACCCAAGAACCTTTATATTCATCTCTATCAAAAACATTTCCCTTATCCTTAATGATTCTACAACTATGTTTGACCTTCCACTCCTATGCTTAAAAAAAGAAGTATATCTCTACAAAAATTCAACCCATTTTAAGTTCCTTTGATTTAGCTTTCCTTGAATATTGATATACTACAAAGCTTGGTGATTGGTATATAAAACAAATTATTTTGGAAAAAAATAGTGTCTCCATTTCTTCAAAGCTTAAACTATAACATAAAACTCCTAATCATAGACAAAATATTTATTCTTAGTATCATTCAACTTCTCACTGAAATAGGAAACTGACTTACCTTCTTGACTCAAAATAGATCCTATGATAGTGCCACTAGCATGAAAATCTATCTGAAAGACCTTATTAAAATATGGAAGTGCCAAAATGGGTTACTCTATAACTTTCTTCTTCAACATATCAAAAAATCTGGCTGCTCCTATAGTCCACTTAAAATATTTTATATCCCTTCTCATTACTTCAATTAGAGGTACACAAATACTACTAAAATTCTTAATAAAATTTCTAGACCATGAAATGATCTTACCTCTATAACACTTCTTGGGGTAGGCCATTCAATGATATCTCTCACCTTCTCTAGATCGATTTTAAGACACTCTAGTGAGACAAAAAATCCTAGATACACCAAATCTCTCTTCACAAAACTACATTTCTTAAAATTAATCAAAAACTTATCCTCCCTTAGCTTCTCAAAAAATATTTGGATATGCATCAAGTGCTCCACCAATGTCTTACTAAAAATCAAAATATCATCCAAATAAACAACAACAAATTTTCCTAAAATTTATTTCAATACCTCGTTCATAAGACACATAAATGTACTTAGTGCATTAGTTAGCCCAAAAGGCATGACTAACCATTCATACAAGCCCTCCTTGGTTTTGAATGTTGTTTTTCATTCATCTCCTTCTCTAATCCAAATCTGGTGATATCTGCTCTTCAAATTTATCTTTGTGAAGTACTCAACTCCACTCAAACAATCCATAATGTCATCCATTCTTAGCGAGGGAAATATATACTTGATGGTGATCTTGTTGATGGCTCTAGAATCTATACATAGCCACCATTCCCCATCCTTCTTTGGTTCTATTATTGTAGGTAATACACATGGAATCAAACTCTCTCTGATCAATCTCTTCCACAACAACTCTTCACTCTATCCTAGAGTCATATGATGAGTTTCCTTATTCAGAAAACTAGCTCTATGAATCAGGTCTATTTGATGACTAATCTTTCTTACTGGAGGCAAACCTTCTGGTATGTTATAAAAAATAATAGCTTGAAACTCATTCAAAATATCAGAAAACTCTATAGGTACCTCAATAGTATCTTCTTTATCAACTCTAGGGATCAATGCAAAACACATATGCTCATGTATCATACTTTCTAGAAACTTTCTTCCATCAACTAAAAAAAATATTGCATTACTGCATACCTTTTCCTCTACCTCTTTCAAGGGCTTCAACTTATGACGAACCACATCCATTGTCAAAGAATAGGTTTTTTCAGGTCCATCATGTATTTCTCTCAAATCAAACTTCCACAATCTACATAAAAATATATTACAAAAATCCATAGGTATAATATCACACAATACCTCATTATGGTAATTTCCAATCTTGAAATTTATCAGATATTGTTCATTTAACAAGGATTTATGGTGCTTTTGCATTCAAGCAATCTGGTATGGATTCAGATTCTCTCTCTAATTGCAACTTACTAACCATTTCCTTTGAAACAAGGTTGTCAATACTACCTCCATCAATAATAATATTTCAAACTTTACCTTCACACTTACATCTAGTGTGAAAAAAATTCTTCCTTTGAGTTGGTTCCTTCTCCTCACTCAACAAGGATCTTCTAGTAACAAGAATCTACCCTCTTTATACATCCTTAGAATGTGAAGACTCAACATCTTCATCTACATGTTCAACTCATGCATTACCCTCAGGTCATCTATTTTTCCTTCCTTGGTGTTTAGGAAACTCATAGTCTCTATTTTGTTCTCCACACTAGGAACGAGTTCCACAAAATCCTCCTCTTCCTGGTCCTCACCTAGATCTTCCTCTTCCTCTTTGGTCTCCACTATTTTGATCCTAAGGTTGGTAGGTGTTATATCCTTTCTATTTTTTACTTCTACTAGATCCTTCAACCTTCTTTTGATCTTCATCTCAACTTCCATATGACTGTCCACTAGTCTTTCTGCCATGACATCCACCTCATTGCTTACTTTCAAACCTTCTATTTAATTGAGCTTCTACCTTCAAAGAAAATGGATATGCATCTTCAATGGTAGACATTATTACCATACTTAGATATTATTGAATGCTCGGCTTCAACCCATTTATGTAATGGGAAACTTTCTCCTTGTTGGCCTCAAAATGACCTATTCTGATCAAGACTCGATAGAATTCTCCTGTATAGTCCTTTAAAAAAATTCCTGCTTGTTTCAATCCTTGCATCTTCTTCAACAAATCCAACTCATAGTCCCCAGGAATGAACTGTCTCTTCAATTTTTCCAACATCTAATATAATCTTGTTATTTTCTCTTTTCCTCTTCTATTTCTTTCAAATTGGACTTATTTCTACCATATGCTAGCATAGCCTTTCAATTTGGCCTTTGCAAATTTGACCCTATTTGGGTCTTCTATTTCCTCATACACAAAATACTCTTCCATGTCATTGATCCAATCGATCAGCTCCTCTAGATTTATGTTTCTATAAAAATTAGAAACTTCTATCTTCATCCTCTTTCTAATCTTGGAAATGGCCCTAACCAATCTGACTTCTCCAAGATCCATTTCATTCTATGCTTCCTCTTTGAATGGCTCCTAATCTTCAGCCTCATCCTCACTTTCATATATTCTTCTGACATCATCTCCTCTATGAAGCTCCTCTTGCAATGCTTGAACTTGTCTCTAGAGGGCTCTAAAACCTTCTTTTGTTACCCCAACATTTCTTGCACCATGATTTCTTCATGGAGGAATCTTTTCTCACAGACCCACAACCACAAGTCTTGGTGTAAATTATCTCACGTTCGATGATTTGTCTACACACTCAGGAACTCTTTCTATGATACCACTTGATGAGGGATACACTGCCCAAACCACACAAAACACAAAAATAGATACCAATACAAATGATACAAGACAAAAAATAACCCTTTAAATTATTTTCAAAAAAAAGAAATTATAGATTTAAAACTTACATGCTACAGCCTCATGGGATTGATTCATTACAAAAAAATCAACTCTAAAAGAAAAACTATTATTTAGAGCCATAATATGTACTAATGGAGCCACCTTCTACAACCCCCACTCAACCCTTTTATTTTACCCCAATAACCACCCTAAAATGTTCTAGGAAGTGCAACTTTCCCTCTTTTTTTGGTGCCAAAAGTCTCATCATTTGATTTCTGGCCTAGGAAGAAATTTTAATGAAATTCACTTTTTAGAGGGCCAACTTCACAAGGCCATAACTTTTGATCCGAGTGCCTAATTTTCTATTATTGCATATCATTGAAAATCTCTCAAAGATATCTATAATAATTGAACCTACCATAGGTCGGTTTGGCCACTTTTCATGTTGTTTCAGGGCCTCTACAATTTTATATTTGAATTTGAAGTTGTTTTGGAGAAATTTCCAAGGATGGAAGCTTTAATTTCTCCCAAACAATTCAAGTTATTGAGGTGATTCTTTCTTGACCATAATTTTTTTTTAGCTCTACTCCTTCAAGTAAGATTTTAGGTCCATATGAGTCTGTTTAGGTCGACTTACTAAAAATAGTAAGTGATTTTTTTTCGCTATTTTTGACTCCTTATTGTCATATTCCCCTTAAGTGCTATCATGGAACTAAAAAAAAACTAAATAAAATCAAAGAAACATTTTTTTGTGTGATGCAATATTCTCCTATACCATTGGATGATCCTACATCATAGGTTCTCATCAGGTTCACCAATGTAAGGAAGGGATAAATTCATGAATAAAAGAGCATGAGATCTAGTAGCGAATACTCTACTTAAAATCAAAGCCCAAATCCAAAAACCCAAAAAAAGAAAGCACAAACAACATGGAAAGAAAACAAAACAAGAAAACGAAACTAAACTCCCCATATTGAAATTGATTCTCTTCCTTGCTTCTCCTCTATTGGTGTTTTTAAAAACCCAAGTGGATTCCTCAAAGCTTCTATGAATATTCCATGTTCAATAATGAAAACCTAGGAAATGATTGGCCAACTTAACGACAAGAAGTAATTATGCTTACTCTCCTACACTTCGGGCTCTGCAAGACCCAAGAGGGTGATCCAACAATGTGCTTCTTGCAAATAACTAAAAAAATTCAACTACACATTGCATAACAACATATAAGTTCACCATCAACACTGAATAGATAAAATCCTTCAAGAAATTGGAAATTCCTTCAAAGATCCAGCTCCTATCAATAGATAACTTCAAACATAACAAAGATAGGTCGGTACAAAAATTATTATAATAAATATTCTAAAATAAAATGCCAAAGATGTGAGAAATACAAGCACTACTTCAGTACCAGTGTCTATCCTAAAGCACCAAGTCAAATGAGAAATAATTGAACTATAAGGAAAATTTCATTCTAAACAGTTAAGATCTATATGAATTTCATTACAATTCATGTATCCATACCAGAAATCTATTACTACTTATGAATCCAACTACCAATCTACATGAACTTACACAATAACCAAAGAATTTAATTGATCCTTTGAACTAGAGCCACAATTATAGTATAATTCACAATAAAGAATAATTAAAATCAATGAAACTTGTCTTTGACCAATATTTCTTTAATAATAAATGCTAGGTATCATAATTGGAGAGAAAATAGACTAAAAAGATTGCCATATTCGACACAAACATGCTTAAGAACCCCATAATTGAAAAAATTCTCCTATCTGACTCTAAAATTTAAAACATGGACTCAATGTTTATACTCTCTATATTACAAATTTTGCACTCTCAAATCTCAGCTTCAACAAAAGACCTTGTACATCGGCCCTAAATTCCATTTTATAGAATAAGGGAACAAAAAAATCCTTAGGCTAGAATGTACACATGTGTAATGCCCCGCCACGCAACCCTAGAGGAAGTTTCAATTCACTAAACAAGCGTACTAATTTTTTTTTATTTTTAAAAGAAGTGAATTAACCCACATGTTCAACTAAACTGACAACCTCTCCTAGGGTTACATAACTGAGATTACTTAAACCCCATTAACATACATCATTTAAAATACATAGAAAGTAAATAACACAAGTAATAACATTCTTCATCATAGAAAGAAACGAGATATGATAAAGCATTCATTTACATAAATCAATTACAAAGGATCTATTACAATCCTCATTCCCGAAATGAGTACAAATACATAAGTGTGATTATTACAAGGTCCACCTCATACACAAGAGGGATAAAACAATATCATTACATTATGAGATACAAAATACAAGAATCCAAAAGTAAGACAAGTGAGATGTCCATCAAGAAGTCTCGCCACCAAGTACTGAAGATCCAGGGGACCCAACGGTTATGGTGCATGTTCCACCCAACCATGTGGTACCCGAAGGACCACCCCCCATGCTAGGAGATAGTAACCAAGTAACATGGATGAGAAACCTACCACCTCAAACCAAAGGCAGACTCATACTGATACAAACTGACTCAACCACACATATGCACAATAAAGTCAAAACTCTAATCATGGTTACATTGCTTCCAGACATAATATAATCAAGTGTGCTAAAGAAAATATACGCACAACATAAACACGGTGTTATCCTAGACAGAGTGTCATCGCAAGGTTTGTCATGAGATATCCTCTGGGCATTCTTCATAGGCTCCGGAAATCCTGGTGGCCTCAACCGAATCCCGGCACTCATACTAACTCAAGCGGAATCATCTACCTCTCATAGGGACAAGATAGTGATCTTGCCATTCCAGGCCTTCTCACCCACCCCAAGTCTAAACAAACCCTTGTGCCTGTGAGTGAGGTTAACTTATCTTGGTTAATGTGAACTACATCCTAATATGCTAAGTATATTTACTTTAGTTTTCAGTTGTTACAATCACTTTTGAAGGTTTCCCGGTTTACCTCTTTGGGCTCCGGCCCCTAACAAAAGCCACTCTTCTAATTGGATAACACACTACAAAACTAACTCCAAGGGTTACTCAAGTGCTACGGAATTTGAAACAATAAACTCTCTCCAATCCTAGGAGGCAACACAAAGAATTCCACTCCAATACTAGGAGGAGAAGATAAATGTAACACTACCCAAGGGAAATCAAAACAATATTATAACAAGGGAATGACCCATGTGTAACTGGAAGACTTTACAACCCAACTACACAATAATCAATCACAAAATATTCATTTAAGGATACATCAATGAACTCATGCATTGGAAAAGAAAATACTACATTTGGTTATTCTAAAACCATATTCCAAATCTGATGTTTCACACAATATACGAATTATTCCTTTCTATACTATACATTGAACAATAAAATTCTTCATCAAAAGCTTAAACTTCCCAACTAGATCAAATCGTGAGAGTAATAATTTCACTATAATTTATTTGTTTAATCGGAGATGTTTCCATGTTCTACAAGACATTTAATTATGAACTCCACAACGAAGCATCATGCATAATCCTACTACTCGATAAAAGCATTATCTCCCCTCTTCATGATTCAGTAAATCAACCATATAAAAAGTTCATTCTAATAAGGTTAACTAATTTTACATATAATATTAATTAAATTCATAAAATATATATATATATAACTATTAAATATTATATATAATTAAATATATAATATACAAATAATACATATATAATTATACAAAATTAATTAAATATCATACATAAAAAAATAAATTAAACCAAATTAAAATTGACATTGAAAATTAAATTCAATAAACAAAATTAAAAAAAACAAAAATTAAAATAAAGGTTTATGCGGACGTGACAGGTACTGTCACTGTCCACAGACCATTACATCCGCCTGCGCCGACTGTACGCTTCATACAGCGGTCGGCTACCATATGTGGCGGGTACAGTGACAGGGGCCGCAGTCGTCATTGGACAGTGCGTCCCCCGTACGAGTGGCACATTGTCCAGTGGGTACTGCGTACCCACTACACAGTCAATACGACCGGTGGGGGGCCGAACCCCCCCACAACTTCGAAATTTTTTTTTATAAAATTTTTTTTCCAAAAAACAACATTCGCCGGTACGGATGGACGCAGGTCCGTACGACGGCCGAACACAACATAACTTAGTTTAAAAAAATATAAAATTTTATATATCTAATAATATAGATTGCATATATTATTTCCAGAAAATAGTATATGCAATGTATATTATTATATATGTAATTTTTTTTTCCAGAATTTTCTTTGCTAGAGAAATCGAAGAAATAATATATAAACAACCAAAAAATAATTTTTTTTGCAACCATTGGAATCTTTCCAAACAAAGATTGAATTTAGAATAACAAATGAAACCATTCCCTTTCCTTTGTGTTTTCAAAAATTCTAAACACAAGAAGATTGAAACAATGACCTGGTTTTCTCTTCCCCCATTTTCTAAAAGGGTTTGCATTTTAAAAACAAATAAATCTGAATATCAACTATTGGAGTTTAACCTAGGGTTTCCAGAAAATTCCCCATTTACAAATTTCTTCTCATTTAAACAAAATAGGTTAAACTAAGAGCAATAAAACAAGAAAATAAAAGAAAACTTGGTTATTTGCAGTCACCAAGTTTATTGATGCAGACTTTCCTTTGAGCTCTTCACAATTCTTTTCCCACAATGCCAAGAAATTTCCAGCAAGCTTCAATCTACTAGCTCCACCTTCTTCATAGAATTTCTCTCCCTTTTCAATTTAATTCCTCAACCAGAAAATAATTTCCTAAACTTTCATCAAAATTTCTCCAACAAATTTCCTACCTGTCAAAAAAAAATGAAGCAAGAAGAATCCCCAAATTTTTCTGCCCTAAACTTATAAAACAACAATTCCAAAACAACCTAATGTAACCCTAATTCACTTTCAAATGCAAAAGTTGAATTTACATGTTAATTTCATTTCCCCATTTTCAAAGGCCCTAACTTTGACTTTAAAGTAAAATTTCAATTTCTCCAATTCCCTTTTCATTTAATTTAATTTAACAATCAAACACACTAACTTAATTATTATTAAATTATCTAATAACTAAATTCAATCACTTGAGATTTAAATTTAATTAAATAAACAATTTAACTTTAATTAACTTACTCACAATTATTTATTAATTAAATTTAATCCCTTGGGATTTAAATTTAATTAAATAAATACTTTAACTAAACTAACACACTTTCAATTATTTAATAATTAAATTCACTCTCTTGAGATTTAAATTTAATAAATTAAATAATTCAACTTTAATAAACCTACTTACAATTATTTAATAATTAAATTTAATCCCTTGAGATTTAAATTTAATTAAATAAATAATTTAAGTTTAATTTCAATAATCATTATAAATATAACCAATGAGCATAACATTAAAATAATATAAAATAAACATTTCTTCCAGCCAATGCAATTTTCAAAAGAACTATTTAAAGGTTCAACACATTTCAAAACATAACATAACATCCAATAAGATACAACACGACTCAATCATCAGAACGGATGACACACTAAGGCTAGGGTGTAGACCTGACACATGTTACCAAGCTACTATCTCCCATTCAACTTAACCATTGGATCGACATGCTCAAACCTGTGGAACCAGGTGGAGTCGATGTCATGTACCTGCAACCTGTAATCGAATAAACAACATGATATATGCAGTATATAATTCACACCATGAAGAAGAAATCTCGGATTCGCAGGGCGCTCACAAGCGAGTGATGCGAACCCGTCTCCTTCACCAATACACTCATCAAAGACTGACACTAACGTCATATCAATAGTTTCATAAATAATCACATGATAATTCTACTGTCAGCATTCATTCATCAAAGCATGTAAAATCAAATCAGATAATCACATCACATAGTAATAGTTGTCTCTCAAGAGTAGCGATCAAAACATCATAATAAAAACGTGTCCAGTATCATAGTAGCTGCAATCCAATTAAAGCATAAAACAACATGAAATGAGAAGCAAAACGGAGGGGTATTACATCTGTCCATCTGGATGTCTCACCACCAAGTACTGAAGATAGATGGGGACCCAACGGTTTTGGTGCATGTTCCACCCTACCAATGTGGTACCCGAAGGCCCACCCCCAATGCTAGGAGATAGTAACAAAGTAACATGGACAAAGATCTACTACCTCTAACCAAAGGCAGACTCAAACAGACTCATACTGTTATAAAACTGGGAGCCATAAGGCAAGGCGATAGGTGGCAGGTTGAGTTAGCGTCAGGTGTGAAGGTTGCATCGCATTCTGTACTGCCTGACTGTAGGTTGGTGAGTGGACCACTTCGTACCACTTTAGATCTTCGAGTTATACCTTTGAGATCATATGATGTTGTCATAGGTATGGATTGGCTTGAGACTCACCGAGCTGTGATTGATTGTTGATGGAAGTCGATTCGATGCGTTGATGCATCTGGGAGTGAGATTGAGATTATAGGAGTTCAGAGGCCGATATCCTTGAGGATGATCTTAGCTATGTAGTTGAGGAGATGTGTTCGGTAGGGATGTCAGTTGTTTGTTGTTTCTGTTGATGACTTGGGTTTAGGAGATGGAGAGGAGAAGGTATCTCTGGATAGTCATCCCGTACTTCAGGAGTTGTTTGATGTCTTTCCAGATGACATTCCGGGAATGCCACCGAGGAGAGATATAGATTTTAAGGTTGACCTAATACCTGGATCGGAGCCTATTTCATGAGCTCCTTACCGTATGACCACTCAGGAGCTGAAAGAGCTTCGCTTGCAGTTAGAGGAATTGTTGGAGAAGGGATTTATTCATCCTAGTGTTTCTCCATGGGGAGCACCTGTCATTTTTGTGAAGAAAAAGGACAGTTCAGTTCGGTTGTGCATTGATTACAGACAGCTGAACAAGGTAACGATTAAGAATCGTTATCCACTTCCCAGGATTGATGACTTGTTTGACCAAGTCAAAGGTGCCACAATCTTTTCGAAGATTGATCTTAAATCGGGATACCATCAGCTCTGTATATTTGACGTAGATATCCATAAGACAGCGTTTCGAACGCGGTATGGTCACTATGAGTTTACTGTGGTACCATTCGGGTTGACGAATGCGCCATCTGTGTTCATGAGTTTGATGAATGGAGTATTCCGCACCTATCTTGATAGATTTGTTCTTGTGTTTCTTGACGACATACTGATATATTCTAGGACAGTAGAGGAACATGTAGAGCATTTGCGGCAGGTACTTTAGTGTTTGCGAGAGAACCAACTCTTCGCCAACTTGTCGAAATGTGAATTCTTCAAGTCTGAGATCATGTATCTTGGTCATGTGATCTTAGGAGAGGGAGTATCAGTGGATCCTTCGAAGATCCAAGCTATTCTGGATTGGCCTGCACCCACGAATGTGGCAGAGATTCGTAGTTTTATGGGACTTGCAGGATATTACAGGAGGTTTGTTCAGAACTTTTCCAAAGTAGGTCACCCTATCACTTCTCTTTAGAGGAAAGGGAAGAGGTTTGATTGGACAGAGAAGTGTGAGTTAGCTTTTCAGGTTCTGAAGGATAAGTTGACCAGTGCACCGATTTTAGCAATACCTGATCCCGCAGGAGATTTCATGGTTTGTATAGATGCATCCTTAGAGGGCTTAGGAGCAATCCTGATGCAGGAGGGTAGAGTGATAGCATATGAGTCGTGAAAGCTTAAAGATCATGAACTGAATTATCCCACACATGATCTTGAGTTAGCGGCAGTAGTCCATGCATTGACTAGATGGAGACACTTTTTACCTGGACAAAGATTTGAGCTTCATAGTGATCACAGGAGTCTCCAATACATTTTCACTCAGCCGAACCTTAATGCTAGGCAGAGGCGTTGGATGGAATTCCTTTGTGAGTATGACTTCGAGGTGAAGTACATTCAGGGGAAAGAGAACGTCGTAGCTGATGCACTCAGTAGGTGTAGGCATGTGTTATCTGAGATGACTCTCATGGTAGACTTACGGAGTCAGATTCTTGCTACTCTCCCAGCAGACGGTTGGTATCAGGACGTGAGAGCAGAGATTGAGGCAGGCAGACCTCTTGAGGGTAGATTCACAGGTTACTCACTTGAGTCAGATGGGCTACTCAAGATTTCTGAGCGTATTTATGTACCTTCAGCAGGTGGGCTTCGCACTTTGGTTTTGACTGAGGCACATCGTGCACCATATTCCGCCCATCCTGGTGTGAAGAAGATGTACGCAGACTTGCACCAGTTGTATTTTTGGCCAGGAATGAAGCGTGATATTGCAGATTTTGTTGCTAGATGTTTGGAGTGTTAGCGAGTGAAGGCCGAGCATCATCACCCAGTCGGTCTTCTTCAACCACATCTTATACCGGAGTGGAAGTGGGATATCATCTCATTGGATTTCATTGTTGGTTTACCCAACTCCTCGCGACGACATGATGCTATTATGGTTACGGTCGATAGGTTGACGAAGGTAGCACACTTCTTGCCTATGCGTTCTACCTATAATGCATCATCAATTGCTAGAGTGTTCATGGAGGATATTGTGAGGTTGCACGGTATTCCGCGTCGAATTATTTCTGACAGGGATCCAGTGTTTACTTCAGCTCTTTGGACGTCATTGCAGCATGCTATGGGAACACAGTTGAACTTTAGTTCAGCGTATCACCCAGAGACAGATGGACAGACTGAGAGGGTTAATCAAATCCTCGAAGATATGCTACGCATGTATGTAATGGACTAGCAGACAGGATGGGAGGATTACCTCTATCTAGTGGAGTTTGCTTATAATAATAGTTACCAGAGTTCCATTGGCATGGCACCTTTTCAGGCTTTGTATGGCCGTCCTTGTCGTACACCTTTGAGTTGGGATCGATTAGAGGATAGAGTGTTATTGGGACCAGAGATGTTATAGGATATGGAGCAGCAGGTGGATCGGATTAGAGAGCACCTAGTAGCAGCTCAGGATAGACAGAAGAAGTATGTGGATGCACATAGGGGTGGATCGTCAGTTTTCTGTAGGCGACAGAGTATTCTTGTGGGTGCATCTGCGAAAGAGTCCAATCCGTTATGGAAAGGGTTCTAAGTTGGCGCCTCGATTTGTCGGACCTTTCGAGATACTCGAAAAGATTGGTCCAGTTGCTTACCGTCTTGCTTTGCCACCCAGTCTTGCACGTATTCACGATGTTTTCCATGTTTCAGTTCTTCGACCTTATCATCCTGATGTGAATCACATCCTTGATTGGAATTCTTTACAGGTAGAGGACGGGCAGCTGGCTTTAGAGCCCGCAGCCGTGATGGAGCGCAGAACGCTTGCTATTCGAGGGCGAGATATTGATCAGGTTCGAGTGCAGTGGGATCCCAGGGATGATGCTTCATCCACTTGGGAGGATGCAGTTAGGATGAGGGAGTTATACCCCTACTTGTTTGCAGGCTTCTAGGAGTAAGCCTAGTCCTTTGGGGGGAGGATGTAATACCCCTCCATTTTGCTTCTATTTTCATGTTGTTTATGCTTTACTTGGATTACAGCTACTGTGATATTGGACATATTTTTATTATGATATTTTGATCGCTACTCTTGAGCGACAAACTATTACTATGTGATGTGATTATCTGATTTGATTTTACATGCTTTGATGAATGAATGCTAACAGTAGAATTATCATGTGATTATTTATGAAACTATTGATATGACGTTAGTGTCAGTCTTTGATGAGTGTATTGGTGAAGGAGACGGGTTCGCATCACTCGCTTGTGAGCGCCCTGCGATTCTGAGATTTCTTCTTCACGGTGTGAATTATATACTGCATATATTATGTTGATTATTTGATTACAGGTTGCAGGTACATGACATCGACTCCACCTGGTTCCACCGGTTTGAGCGTGTCGATCCAACGGTTAAGTTGAATGGGAGATAGTAGCTTGGTAACATGTGTCAGGTCTACACCCTAGCCTTAGTGTGTCGTCCGTTCTGATGATTGAGTCATGTTGTATCTTATTTGATGTTAAATAATGTTTTGAAAAGTGTTGTCTTATTATATAGTCCTTTTAGAAAATTGCATTGGCTAGAAGAAATGTTTATTTTTATAGTATATTAATGTTATGCTTATTGGTTATTTTTAAAATGATTATTGAAATTAAACTTAAATTAATTAATTAATTAAATTTAAATCTCAAGGATTAAATTTAATTATTAAATAATTTTAAGTAAGCTAATTAAAGTTAAATTATTTAATTATTAAATTTAAATCCCAAGGGATTAAATTTAATTATTAAATAATTGTAAGTAAGTTAATTAAAGTTAAATTATTTATTTAATTAAATTTAAATCTCAAGGGATTGGATTTAGTTATTAGATAATTTAATAATAATTAAGGAAGTGTATTTGATTGTTAGATTAAATTAAATCAAAAAGGGAATTATGTGAAATTGAAAATTTTCTTTAAAGTCAAATTAGGGTCTTCCAAAGAGGAGAAATGAAATTAACTTTTAAATTCAATTTCTTGTATTGAATGTGAATTAGGGTTGCATTAGGTTATTTTGGAATTTTGAGGAAATGATGTTTTATAAGATTAGGGCAGAAAAATTTGGGGATTCTTCTTCCTTCTTTTTTTTCACAGGTATGAGATTTTTGGAGAGGGTTTGCACATGAAAGTTTTGAGGATTATTTTCTGTTTGGAGATTTAAATTGAAAGGAGAGAAAATTCTGTGGAGAAGGTGGAGCTATTGGATCAAAGCTTGCTGGAAATTCTTTGCATTGTGGAAAAAGAATTGTGAGGAGCTCAAAGGAAACTCTACATCAAGAATTTTGGCTATTTCCTGTGGCTGCAAATAACCAGGTTTTCTTTTATTTCTTGCTTTATTGTTCCTAGTTTAATCTATTTTCTAAATGATAAGAAATTGCAAATAGGTGATTTTTCTTGAAACCCTAGGTTAAACTTCAACATTTTGGTATTCAGATTTGTTTTTCAAAATACAAACCCTTTTAGAAAATTTTGTTGAAAAACTCAAAATCAATGTATTACTCTTCCTTTGTTTATGTTATTTGAAAACATGAAGGATGTCTTCTTTTAATATTTTTGGTCCTTAAAATCTCTTGAGCATGAGATGTCTATTGTTGTAAATTTTATTACTGGTTTGAATTTATTTCTTCAATTTCACCAGTAAATGTAATTCTGGAAAAAAAATTATATGTATGTAAATATACATTACATATATCATATTTTAGATATGATACATATAATCTATATTTACATATATATAGATTTTTATTTTATTTGTTGTAATTTCTGTTATGTCGCCGGTACGGCGAACATACGAAAATTCGTACTGCGTACGAAATTTTCGTGGAGAATTTTATTTGAGAAAAAAATGTATTGTGTGGGGGTTCGGCCCCCACTGTTTTGTTTGTTTTATGTGGGTACACAGTACCCACTGGGCAGTGCGCCCACCACATGGGGGGACGCACTGTCCAGTGGGGACTACGGCCCCCTCCACCCACTATTGCCGGCCGCTGTACATAGAGTACAGTCGGCGCAGGCGTTGCAGGTCTGCGGACAGTCCGCGTGTACCGGTTGTACCGTCCGTCGGACGAGGTACAGTCCGGACCCGCGTGCTTTGTTTTTTTTT
>CM021110.1:163705004-163725774 GCA_007115665.2 Sequoiadendron giganteum | reverse complement strand
ACAAGGATTTATGGTGCTTTTGCATTCAAGCAATCTGGTATGGATTCAGATTCTCTCTCTAATTGCAACTTACTAACCATTTCCTTTGAAACAAGGTTGTCAATACTACCTCCATCAATAATAATATTTCAAACTTTACCTTCACACTTACATCTAGTGTGAAAAAAATTCTTCCTTTGAGTTGGTTCCTTCTCCTCACTCAACAAGGATCTTCTAGTAACAAGAATCTACCCTCTTTATACATCCTTAGAATGTGAAGACTCAACATCTTCATCTACATGTTCAACTCATGCATTACCCTCAGGTCATCTATTTTTCCTTCCTTGGTGTTTAGGAAACTCATAGTCTCTATTTTGTTCTCCACACTAGGAACGAGTTCCACAAAATCCTCCTCTTCCTGGTCCTCACCTAGATCTTCCTCTTCCTCTTTGGTCTCCACTATTTTGATCCTAAGGTTGGTAGGTGTTATATCCTTTCTATTTTTTACTTCTACTAGATCCTTCAACCTTCTTTTGATCTTCATCTCAACTTCCATATGACTGTCCACTAGTCTTTCTGCCATGACATCCACCTCATTGCTTACTTTCAAACCTTCTATTTAATTGAGCTTCTACCTTCAAAGAAAATGGATATGCATCTTCAATGGTAGACATTATTACCATACTTAGATATTATTGAATGCTCGGCTTCAACCCATTTATGTAATGGGAAACTTTCTCCTTGTTGGCCTCAAAATGACCTATTCTGATCAAGACTCGATAGAATTCTCCTGTATAGTCCTTTAAAAAAATTCCTGCTTGTTTCAATCCTTGCATCTTCTTCAACAAATCCAACTCATAGTCCCCAGGAATGAACTGTCTCTTCAATTTTTCCAACATCTAATATAATCTTGTTATTTTCTCTTTTCCTCTTCTATTTCTTTCAAATTGGACTTATTTCTACCATATGCTAGCATAGCCTTTCAATTTGGCCTTTGCAAATTTGACCCTATTTGGGTCTTCTATTTCCTCATACACAAAATACTCTTCCATGTCATTGATCCAATCGATCAGCTCCTCTAGATTTATGTTTCTATAAAAATTAGAAACTTCTATCTTCATCCTCTTTCTAATCTTGGAAATGGCCCTAACCAATCTGACTTCTCCAAGATCCATTTCATTCTATGCTTCCTCTTTGAATGGCTCCTAATCTTCAGCCTCATCCTCACTTTCATATATTCTTCTGACATCATCTCCTCTATGAAGCTCCTCTTGCAATGCTTGAACTTGTCTCTAGAGGGCTCTAAAACCTTCTTTTGTTACCCCAACATTTCTTGCACCATGATTTCTTCATGGAGGAATCTTTTCTCACAGACCCACAACCACAAGTCTTGGTGTAAATTATCTCACGTTCGATGATTTGTCTACACACTCAGGAACTCTTTCTATGATACCACTTGATGAGGGATACACTGCCCAAACCACACAAAACACAAAAATAGATACCAATACAAATGATACAAGACAAAAAATAACCCTTTAAATTATTTTCAAAAAAAAGAAATTATAGATTTAAAACTTACATGCTACAGCCTCATGGGATTGATTCATTACAAAAAAATCAACTCTAAAAGAAAAACTATTATTTAGAGCCATAATATGTACTAATGGAGCCACCTTCTACAACCCCCACTCAACCCTTTTATTTTACCCCAATAACCACCCTAAAATGTTCTAGGAAGTGCAACTTTCCCTCTTTTTTTGGTGCCAAAAGTCTCATCATTTGATTTCTGGCCTAGGAAGAAATTTTAATGAAATTCACTTTTTAGAGGGCCAACTTCACAAGGCCATAACTTTTGATCCGAGTGCCTAATTTTCTATTATTGCATATCATTGAAAATCTCTCAAAGATATCTATAATAATTGAACCTACCATAGGTCGGTTTGGCCACTTTTCATGTTGTTTCAGGGCCTCTACAATTTTATATTTGAATTTGAAGTTGTTTTGGAGAAATTTCCAAGGATGGAAGCTTTAATTTCTCCCAAACAATTCAAGTTATTGAGGTGATTCTTTCTTGACCATAATTTTTTTTTAGCTCTACTCCTTCAAGTAAGATTTTAGGTCCATATGAGTCTGTTTAGGTCGACTTACTAAAAATAGTAAGTGATTTTTTTTCGCTATTTTTGACTCCTTATTGTCATATTCCCCTTAAGTGCTATCATGGAACTAAAAAAAAACTAAATAAAATCAAAGAAACATTTTTTTGTGTGATGCAATATTCTCCTATACCATTGGATGATCCTACATCATAGGTTCTCATCAGGTTCACCAATGTAAGGAAGGGATAAATTCATGAATAAAAGAGCATGAGATCTAGTAGCGAATACTCTACTTAAAATCAAAGCCCAAATCCAAAAACCCAAAAAAAGAAAGCACAAACAACATGGAAAGAAAACAAAACAAGAAAACGAAACTAAACTCCCCATATTGAAATTGATTCTCTTCCTTGCTTCTCCTCTATTGGTGTTTTTAAAAACCCAAGTGGATTCCTCAAAGCTTCTATGAATATTCCATGTTCAATAATGAAAACCTAGGAAATGATTGGCCAACTTAACGACAAGAAGTAATTATGCTTACTCTCCTACACTTCGGGCTCTGCAAGACCCAAGAGGGTGATCCAACAATGTGCTTCTTGCAAATAACTAAAAAAATTCAACTACACATTGCATAACAACATATAAGTTCACCATCAACACTGAATAGATAAAATCCTTCAAGAAATTGGAAATTCCTTCAAAGATCCAGCTCCTATCAATAGATAACTTCAAACATAACAAAGATAGGTCGGTACAAAAATTATTATAATAAATATTCTAAAATAAAATGCCAAAGATGTGAGAAATACAAGCACTACTTCAGTACCAGTGTCTATCCTAAAGCACCAAGTCAAATGAGAAATAATTGAACTATAAGGAAAATTTCATTCTAAACAGTTAAGATCTATATGAATTTCATTACAATTCATGTATCCATACCAGAAATCTATTACTACTTATGAATCCAACTACCAATCTACATGAACTTACACAATAACCAAAGAATTTAATTGATCCTTTGAACTAGAGCCACAATTATAGTATAATTCACAATAAAGAATAATTAAAATCAATGAAACTTGTCTTTGACCAATATTTCTTTAATAATAAATGCTAGGTATCATAATTGGAGAGAAAATAGACTAAAAAGATTGCCATATTCGACACAAACATGCTTAAGAACCCCATAATTGAAAAAATTCTCCTATCTGACTCTAAAATTTAAAACATGGACTCAATGTTTATACTCTCTATATTACAAATTTTGCACTCTCAAATCTCAGCTTCAACAAAAGACCTTGTACATCGGCCCTAAATTCCATTTTATAGAATAAGGGAACAAAAAAATCCTTAGGCTAGAATGTACACATGTGTAATGCCCCGCCACGCAACCCTAGAGGAAGTTTCAATTCACTAAACAAGCGTACTAATTTTTTTTTATTTTTAAAAGAAGTGAATTAACCCACATGTTCAACTAAACTGACAACCTCTCCTAGGGTTACATAACTGAGATTACTTAAACCCCATTAACATACATCATTTAAAATACATAGAAAGTAAATAACACAAGTAATAACATTCTTCATCATAGAAAGAAACGAGATATGATAAAGCATTCATTTACATAAATCAATTACAAAGGATCTATTACAATCCTCATTCCCGAAATGAGTACAAATACATAAGTGTGATTATTACAAGGTCCACCTCATACACAAGAGGGATAAAACAATATCATTACATTATGAGATACAAAATACAAGAATCCAAAAGTAAGACAAGTGAGATGTCCATCAAGAAGTCTCGCCACCAAGTACTGAAGATCCAGGGGACCCAACGGTTATGGTGCATGTTCCACCCAACCATGTGGTACCCGAAGGACCACCCCCCATGCTAGGAGATAGTAACCAAGTAACATGGATGAGAAACCTACCACCTCAAACCAAAGGCAGACTCATACTGATACAAACTGACTCAACCACACATATGCACAATAAAGTCAAAACTCTAATCATGGTTACATTGCTTCCAGACATAATATAATCAAGTGTGCTAAAGAAAATATACGCACAACATAAACACGGTGTTATCCTAGACAGAGTGTCATCGCAAGGTTTGTCATGAGATATCCTCTGGGCATTCTTCATAGGCTCCGGAAATCCTGGTGGCCTCAACCGAATCCCGGCACTCATACTAACTCAAGCGGAATCATCTACCTCTCATAGGGACGAGATAGTGATCTTGCCATTCCAGGCCTTCTCACCCACCCCAAGTCTAAACAAACCCTTGTGCCTGTGAGTGAGGTTAACTTATCTTGGTTAATGTGAACTACATCCTAATATGCTAAGTATATTTACTTTAGTTTTCAGTTGTTACAATCACTTTTGAAGGTTTCCCGGTTTACCTCTTTGGGCTCCGGCCCCTAACAAAAGCCACTCTTCTAATTGGATAACACACTACAAAACTAACTCCAAGGGTTACTCAAGTGCTACGGAATTTGAAACAATAAACTCTCTCCAATCCTAGGAGGCAACACAAAGAATTCCACTCCAATACTAGGAGGAGAAGATAAATGTAACACTACCCAAGGGAAATCAAAACAATATTATAACAAGGGAATGACCCATGTGTAACTGGAAGACTTTACAACCCAACTACACAATAATCAATCACAAAATATTCATTTAAGGATACATCAATGAACTCATGCATTGGAAAAGAAAATACTACATTTGGTTATTCTAAAACCATATTCCAAATCTGATGTTTCACACAATATACGAATTATTCCTTTCTATACTATACATTGAACAATAAAATTCTTCATCAAAAGCTTAAACTTCCCAACTAGATCAAATCGTGAGAGTAATAATTTCACTATAATTTATTTGTTTAATCGGAGATGTTTCCATGTTCTACAAGACATTTAATTATGAACTCCACAACGAAGCATCATGCATAATCCTACTACTCGATAAAAGCATTATCTCCCCTCTTCATGATTCAGTAAATCAACCATATAAAAAGTTCATTCTAATAAGGTTAACTAATTTTACATATAATATTAATTAAATTCATAAAATATATATATATATAACTATTAAATATTATATATAATTAAATATATAATATACAAATAATACATATATAATTATACAAAATTAATTAAATATCATACATAAAAAAATAAATTAAACCAAATTAAAATTGACATTGAAAATTAAATTCAATAAACAAAATTAAAAAAAACAAAAATTAAAATAAAGGTTTATGCGGACGTGACAGGTACTGTCACTGTCCACAGACCATTACATCCGCCTGCGCCGACTGTACGCTTCATACAGCGGTCGGCTACCATATGTGGCGGGTACAGTGACAGGGGCCGCAGTCGTCATTGGACAGTGCGTCCCCCGTACGAGTGGCACATTGTCCAGTGGGTACTGCGTACCCACTACACAGTCAATACGACCGGTGGGGGGCCGAACCCCCCCACAACTTCGAAATTTTTTTTTATAAAATTTTTTTTCCAAAAAACAACATTCGCCGGTACGGATGGACGCAGGTCCGTACGACGGCCGAACACAACATAACTTAGTTTAAAAAAATATAAAATTTTATATATCTAATAATATAGATTGCATATATTATTTCCAGAAAATAGTATATGCAATGTATATTATTATATATGTAATTTTTTTTTCCAGAATTTTCTTTGCTAGAGAAATCGAAGAAATAATATATAAACAACCAAAAAATAATTTTTTTTGCAACCATTGGAATCTTTCCAAACAAAGATTGAATTTAGAATAACAAATGAAACCATTCCCTTTCCTTTGTGTTTTCAAAAATTCTAAACACAAGAAGATTGAAACAATGACCTGGTTTTCTCTTCCCCCATTTTCTAAAAGGGTTTGCATTTTAAAAACAAATAAATCTGAATATCAACTATTGGAGTTTAACCTAGGGTTTCCAGAAAATTCCCCATTTACAAATTTCTTCTCATTTAAACAAAATAGGTTAAACTAAGAGCAATAAAACAAGAAAATAAAAGAAAACTTGGTTATTTGCAGTCACCAAGTTTATTGATGCAGACTTTCCTTTGAGCTCTTCACAATTCTTTTCCCACAATGCCAAGAAATTTCCAGCAAGCTTCAATCTACTAGCTCCACCTTCTTCATAGAATTTCTCTCCCTTTTCAATTTAATTCCTCAACCAGAAAATAATTTCCTAAACTTTCATCAAAATTTCTCCAACAAATTTCCTACCTGTCAAAAAAAAATGAAGCAAGAAGAATCCCCAAATTTTTCTGCCCTAAACTTATAAAACAACAATTCCAAAACAACCTAATGTAACCCTAATTCACTTTCAAATGCAAAAGTTGAATTTACATGTTAATTTCATTTCCCCATTTTCAAAGGCCCTAACTTTGACTTTAAAGTAAAATTTCAATTTCTCCAATTCCCTTTTTGATTTAATTTAATTTAACAATCAAACACACTAACTTAATTATTATTAAATTATCTAATAACTAAATTCAATCACTTGAGATTTAAATTTAATTAAATAAACAATTTAACTTTAATTAACTTACTCACAATTATTTATTAATTAAATTTAATCCCTTGGGATTTAAATTTAATTAAATAAATACTTTAACTAAACTAACACACTTTCAATTATTTAATAATTAAATTCACTCTCTTGAGATTTAAATTTAATAAATTAAATAATTCAACTTTAATAAACCTACTTACAATTATTTAATAATTAAATTTAATCCCTTGAGATTTAAATTTAATTAAATAAATAATTTAAGTTTAATTTCAATAATCATTATAAATATAACCAATGAGCATAACATTAAAATAATATAAAATAAACATTTCTTCCAGCCAATGCAATTTTCAAAAGAACTATTTAAAGGTTCAACACATTTCAAAACATAACATAACATCCAATAAGATACAACACGACTCAATCATCAGAACGGATGACACACTAAGGCTAGGGTGTAGACCTGACACATGTTACCAAGCTACTATCTCCCATTCAACTTAACCATTGGATCGACATGCTCAAACCTGTGGAACCAGGTGGAGTCGATGTCATGTACCTGCAACCTGTAATCGAATAAACAACATGATATATGCAGTATATAATTCACACCATGAAGAAGAAATCTCGGATTCGCAGGGCGCTCACAAGCGAGTGATGCGAACCCGTCTCCTTCACCAATACACTCATCAAAGACTGACACTAACGTCATATCAATAGTTTCATAAATAATCACATGATAATTCTACTGTCAGCATTCATTCATCAAAGCATGTAAAATCAAATCAGATAATCACATCACATAGTAATAGTTGTCTCTCAAGAGTAGCGATCAAAACATCATAATAAAAACGTGTCCAGTATCATAGTAGCTGCAATCCAATTAAAGCATAAAACAACATGAAATGAGAAGCAAAACGGAGGGGTATTACATCTGTCCATCTGGATGTCTCACCACCAAGTACTGAAGATAGATGGGGACCCAACGGTTTTGGTGCATGTTCCACCCTACCAATGTGGTACCCGAAGGCCCACCCCCAATGCTAGGAGATAGTAACAAAGTAACATGGACAAAGATCTACTACCTCTAACCAAAGGCAGACTCAAACAGACTCATACTGTTATAAAACTGGGAGCCATAAGGCAAGGCGATAGGTGGCAGGTTGAGTTAGCGTCAGGTGTGAAGGTTGCATCGCATTCTGTACTGCCTGACTGTAGGTTGGTGAGTGGACCACTTCGTACCACTTTAGATCTTCGAGTTATACCTTTGAGATCATATGATGTTGTCATAGGTATGGATTGGCTTGAGACTCACCGAGCTGTGATTGATTGTTGATGGAAGTCGATTCGATGCGTTGATGCATCTGGGAGTGAGATTGAGATTATAGGAGTTCAGAGGCCGATATCCTTGAGGATGATCTTAGCTATGTAGTTGAGGAGATGTGTTCGGTAGGGATGTCAGTTGTTTGTTGTTTCTGTTGATGACTTGGGTTTAGGAGATGGAGAGGAGAAGGTATCTCTGGATAGTCATCCCGTACTTCAGGAGTTGTTTGATGTCTTTCCAGATGACATTCCGGGAATGCCACCGAGGAGAGATATAGATTTTAAGGTTGACCTAATACCTGGATCGGAGCCTATTTCATGAGCTCCTTACCGTATGACCACTCAGGAGCTGAAAGAGCTTCGCTTGCAGTTAGAGGAATTGTTGGAGAAGGGATTTATTCATCCTAGTGTTTCTCCATGGGGAGCACCTGTCATTTTTGTGAAGAAAAAGGACAGTTCAGTTCGGTTGTGCATTGATTACAGACAGCTGAACAAGGTAACGATTAAGAATCGTTATCCACTTCCCAGGATTGATGACTTGTTTGACCAAGTCAAAGGTGCCACAATCTTTTCGAAGATTGATCTTAAATCGGGATACCATCAGCTCTGTATATTTGACGTAGATATCCATAAGACAGCGTTTCGAACGCGGTATGGTCACTATGAGTTTACTGTGGTACCATTCGGGTTGACGAATGCGCCATCTGTGTTCATGAGTTTGATGAATGGAGTATTCCGCACCTATCTTGATAGATTTGTTCTTGTGTTTCTTGACGACATACTGATATATTCTAGGACAGTAGAGGAACATGTAGAGCATTTGCGGCAGGTACTTTAGTGTTTGCGAGAGAACCAACTCTTCGCCAACTTGTCGAAATGTGAATTCTTCAAGTCTGAGATCATGTATCTTGGTCATGTGATCTTAGGAGAGGGAGTATCAGTGGATCCTTCGAAGATCCAAGCTATTCTGGATTGGCCTGCACCCACGAATGTGGCAGAGATTCGTAGTTTTATGGGACTTGCAGGATATTACAGGAGGTTTGTTCAGAACTTTTCCAAAGTAGGTCACCCTATCACTTCTCTTTAGAGGAAAGGGAAGAGGTTTGATTGGACAGAGAAGTGTGAGTTAGCTTTTCAGGTTCTGAAGGATAAGTTGACCAGTGCACCGATTTTAGCAATACCTGATCCCGCAGGAGATTTCATGGTTTGTATAGATGCATCCTTAGAGGGCTTAGGAGCAATCCTGATGCAGGAGGGTAGAGTGATAGCATATGAGTCGTGAAAGCTTAAAGATCATGAACTGAATTATCCCACACATGATCTTGAGTTAGCGGCAGTAGTCCATGCATTGACTAGATGGAGACACTTTTTACCTGGACAAAGATTTGAGCTTCATAGTGATCACAGGAGTCTCCAATACATTTTCACTCAGCCGAACCTTAATGCTAGGCAGAGGCGTTGGATGGAATTCCTTTGTGAGTATGACTTCGAGGTGAAGTACATTCAGGGGAAAGAGAACGTCGTAGCTGATGCACTCAGTAGGCGTAGGCATGTGTTATCTGAGATGACTCTCATGGTAGACTTACGGAGTCAAATTCTTGTACTCTCCCAGCAGACGGTTGGTATCAGGACGTGAGAGCAGAGATTGAGGTAGGCAGACCTCTTGAGGGTAGATTCACAGGTTACTCACTTGAGTCAGATGGGCTACTCAGGCATTCTAAGTGTATTTATGTACCTTCAGCAGGTGAGCTTAGCACTTTGGTTTTGACTGAGGCACATCGTGCACCATATTCTGCCCATCCTAGTGTGAAGAAGATGTACGCAGACTTGCGCCAGTTGTATTTTGGCCAGGAATGAAGCGTGATATTGCAGATTTTGTTGCTAGATGTTTGGAGTGTCAACGAGTGAAGGCCGAGCATCATCACCCAGCCGATCTTCTTCAGCCACATCTTATACCGGAGTGGAAGTGGGATATCATCTCATTGGATTTCATTGTTGGTTTACCCAACTCCTCATGATGACATGATGCTATTATGGTTACGGTCGATAGGTTGACGAAGGTAGCACAGTTCTCGCCTATGCGTTCTACCTATAATGCATCATCAATTGCTAGAGTGTTCATGGAGGATATTGTGAGGTTGCACGGTATTCCGCATCGAATTATTTCTGATAGGGATCCAGTGTTTACTTCAACTCTTTGGACGTCATTACAGCATGCTATGGGAACACAGTTGAACTTTAGTTCAGCGTATCACCAAGAGACATATGGACAGACTGAGAGGGTTAATCAAATCCTCGAAGATATGCTACGCATGTATGTAATGGACCAGCAGACACGATGGGAGGATTACCTCTATCTAGTGGAGTTTGCTTATAATAATAGTTACCAGAGTTCCATTGGCATGGCACCTTTTCAGGCTTTGTATGGCCATCCTTGTCATACACCTTTGAGTTGGGATCGATTAGAGGATAGAGTGTTATTGGGACCAGAGATGTTACAGGATATGGAGCAGCAGGTGGATCGGATTAGAGAGCACCTAGTAGCAGCTCAGGATAGACAAAAGAAGTATGCGGATGCGCATAGGGTGGATCGTCAATTTTCTGTAGGCGACAGAGTATTCTTGCGGGTGCATCCACAAAAGAGTCCAATCCGTTATGGAAAGGGTTCTAAGTTGGCACCTCGATTTGTCGGACCTTTCGAGATACTCGAAAAGATTGGTCCAGTTGCTTACCGTCTTGCTTTGCCACCCAGTCTTGCACATATTCACGATGTTCCCCATGTTTCAGTTCTTCGACCTTATCATCCTGATGTGACTCACGTCCTTGATTGGAATTCTTTACAGGTAGAGGCCGGGCAGATGGCTTTAGAGCCCGTGGCCGTGATGGAGCGCAGAACGCTCGCTCTTCGAGAACGCTCGCCACTCGTACGGGGGACGCACTGTCCAATGAGGACTGCGGCCCCCATCACTGTACCCGCCACATATGGTAGCCGACCGCTGTACGAAGCGTACAGTCGGCGCAGGCAGACGTAATGGTCTGTGGACGGTGATAGTACCTATCACGTCCGCATAAACCTTTATTTTAATTTTTGTTTTTTTTAATTTTGTTTATTGAATTTAATTTTCAATGTCAATTTTAATTCGGTTTAATTTATTTTTTTATGTATGATATTTAATTAATTTTGTATAATTATATATGTATTATTTGTATATTATATATTTAATTATATATAATATTTAATAGTTATATATATATATTTTATGAATTTAATTAATATTATATATAAAATTAGTTAACCTTATTAGAATGAACTTTTTATATGGTTGATTTACTGAATCATGAAGAGGGGAGATAATGCTTTTATCGAGTAGTAGGATTATGCATGATGCTTCGTTGTGGAGTTCATAATTAAATGTCTTGTAGAACATGGAAACATCTCCGGTTAAACAAATAAATTGTAGTGAAATTATTACTCTCACGATTTGATCCAGTTGGGAAGTTTAACCTTTTGATGAAGAATTTTATTGTTCAATGTATAGTATAGAAAGGAATAATTCGTCTATTGTGTGAAACATCAGATTTGGAATATGGTTTTAGAATAACCAAATGTAGTATTTTCTTTTCCAATGCATGAGTTCATTGATGTATCCTTAAATGAATATTTTGTGATTGATTATTGTGTAGTTGGGTTGTAAAGTCTTCCAGTTACACATGGGTCATTCCCTTGTTATAATATTGTTTTGATTTCCCTTGGGTAGTGTTACATTTATCTTCTCCTCCTAGTATTGGAGTGGAATTCTTTGTGTTGCCTCCTAGGATTGGAGAGAGTTTATTGTTTCAAATTCCGTAGCACTTGAGTAACCCTTGGAGTTAGTTTTGTAGTGTGTTATCCAATTAGAAGAGTGGCTTTTGTTAGGGGCCGGAGCCCAAAGAGGTAAACCGGGAAACCTTCAAAAGTGATTGTAACAACTGAAAACTAAAGTAAATATACTTAGCATATTAGGATGTAGTTCACATTAACCAAGATAAGTTAACCTCACTCACAAGCACAAGGGTTTGTTTAGACTTGGGGTGGGTGAAAAGGCCTGGAATGGAAAGATCACTATCTCGTCCCTATGAGAGGTAGATGATTCCGCTTGAGTTAGTATGAGTGCCGGGATTCGGTTGAGGCCACCAGGATTTCTAGAGCATATGAAGAATGCCCAGAGGATATCTCATGACAAACCTTGCGATGACACTCTGTCTAGGATAACACCGTGTTTATGTTGTGCGTATATTTTCTTTAGCACACTTGATTATATTATGTCTGGAAGCAATGTAACCATGATTAGAGTTTTGACTTTATTGTGCATATGTGTGGTTGAGTCAGTTTGTATCAGTATGAGTCTGCCTTTGGTTTGAGGTGGTAGGTTTCTTGTCCATGTTACTTGGTTACTATCTCCTAGCATGGGGGGTGGTCCTTCGGGTACCACATGGTTGGGTGGAACATGCACCATAACCGTTGGGTCCCCTGGATCTTCAGTACTTGGTGGCGAGACTTCTTGATGGACATCTCACTTGTATTACTTTTGGATTCTTGTATTTTGTATCTCATAATGTAATGATATTGTTTTATCCCTCTTGTGTATGAGGTGGACCTTGTAATAATCGCACTTATGTATTTGTACTCATTCCGAGAATGAGGATTGTAATAGATCCTTTGTAATTGATTTATGTAAATGAATGCTTTATCATATCTTGTTTCTTTCTATGATGAAGAATGTTATTACTTGTGTTATTTACTTTCTATGTATTTTAAATGATGTATGTTAATGGGGTTTAAGTAATCTTAGTTATGTAACCCTAGGGGAGGTTGTCAGTTTAGTTGAACATGTGGGTTAATTCACTTGTTTTAAAAAAAAAAAAAATTAGTACACTTGTTTAGTGAATTGAAACTTCCTCTAGGGTTGCGTGGCGGGGCATTACAACATGTCCACACTTGATTGGATCGATATTCCCTTCTACAGTTATATTTTCATTTTTCAATAGGAGGGAATGCATATAAGACAAAACAAAAAAAAATAATTATCGTGGAGAAGGAAACCCACCTTCCAAAAGGAAACCCATTAAAAGGAAAAGAATCTTTAACCATTGCAATACTTTATCCACCTCAGTAGTAATCCACATAAAAAATCTGCACTTTGAGCTAGGAGAAGTATGTGTGTATTCAATTGTAACTTCTGAGGCTAGACCTGTACTATACTCAACCAAGTCATACTCTCCACCTTGGTGCTCATATCCCAGAATCATTAGTGAAGACATTCTTCCACAACTCAAATTCTACTTCAGATGGCCAATTGAAAGTGATAACCTCATCTATATTTTCTCTATATGGTGCATATTTCACCATCATTGAAGTAGATTCCTTATCAAAATATTCTAAGAAACTAATAACAAAGGATAGTTTCTCAAGTATATCATTCAACATACCAATATCAACAATCTTGCATATCTCATTTGTTTGAGTTGACAAGATGTCATTCATTTGGTGCTTCCAAGCCTGGAAAGGCTTCACCTCATCATAGTTATGCTAGATATCTGGTAATGGTATTAGGTCTACTTCATCATATTTGGCCTTTAATTCTTTGATCTTTATTTCCATAGGAGCAACATATTCTTGGAACTTCTGCTCCACAACCTCATTAACAAATTGATAAGTTGGCATAACCCTGGGATATTTATCCTTTTGATGCTTTGCTCTTACCACCATGAACTTTAACTACTTAGACTCCTTGACCATCACCTAGTTATAGGATATGAACTACTCTCCATGATGGATGGGTTCTCTCATTATAAGTAGGTGATGGTCAAGGAGTCTAAGCACTTCAAGACTGCATTTACTACACCCTAGGGGACATATGTTTATGTGAGGACACCATTCGGCCTGATGAATGTTGGTGCAACCTTCCAAAGGGCTATGGATGTAGCCTTTGTAGATTTTATTGACCTTTTTCTTGAAATATACCAAGCTGACCTTACTACTCACAACAAGAAAGAGGAGGACCATTGTTCTCATTTGGAGAAAATCTTTGCTAGGGCCTTGGAATATGGGATATCTTTGAATCCCAACAAATGTGCTTTTGGAGTGAAAAAGGGGAAGCTTCTTGGACACATTGTTTCAAAGGAAGGGGTTTGAATTGATCTAGAAATAGTAGAAACTATTGACAAGATTTCACAACCAAGAAATTTAAAAGGTATCCAATCCTTCTTTGGGTAGATTAACTTTGTAAGGAGATTTGTTACAATTTTTCTTGAAATTGTCTGCCCTATTTCCAAGATGCTAAAGAAAGGAGAGAAGGTAATATGGACAGAGGAACTCTCCAAAGATTTTTAAGCTTTTAAAAATGTTATCAAGGAAGCTCATGTTCTTAAATCCCTTGATTATTGAAAACCTTTCCAATTGTTCACATTTGCTTCTTTCCATACTATAGCAAGGGTTTTGTTGCAAAAGAATGATGATGGCTTTGAACAACCAATTGCATTTTTTAGTAAATCATTACAAGCCGTGGAGTTGAAATATGATGTAATAGAGAAAAAGGAATATGTCTTTGTAAAGTCTATAAAAAATTTCATACCTTATTTGATTGGAGCAACAGTTGTTGTTTATGTTCCAAAAGTTGCAGTTAAAGATATTTTTACTCAATAGGAGACGAGAGAGAGATAGAGCGGATGGATCAATAGGATCCAAGAGTACAATATCGACATACAAATTAAAAATATTGTGAGAGGTTAGTGTCTAGATAAGCTAATGGATGAGACCAATCAGATAAATTAGATGGAGCAGGAGAATGTTACACTCATTTGTGATATGTAGACCTATGGCTGGTATAGGAGAATTATTGAATATTTACAGAAAATGCAGTGCCCTGAAGGCATGCCACTCAATGAGAAAAGGTATCTCAAATTACAAGCAATTAAGTATGTTATCATTGATGGAGAGATTTCATGGAGGAGTCCTGGGGGTGTCATGCTTAAATATGTGGATAGTGATCAGGCTGAATATTTATTGATGGAAATGCATAAAGGAGCCTATGGAGGTCACTACATGGCCAAGAAAACTGCTCATAAGATCTTGAGGGCTAGTTTCTTGTGGCCTACTATGTTCAAGGATGCCCATAGGTATGTTAAGAAATGTGATTCTTGTCAAAATTTTGTTGGGAAGCTAAAATTCTCTAGCAATGTGTCGGTAAGGCCAGTATCTACTCCAGCTCCTTTCTAACAATGGGGCATTGATTTCATAGGTGATATATCTAAAAAATCTAGTGGTGGGCATGCATGGATAATGGTGGCGACTGAATACTTTACCAAATGGGTTGAGGCAATCCCAGCCAGAAAGGCTACAAGTAGGATGGTCACTGAATTTTTGATGAATAACATCTTGAGTAGGTTTGGGGTACCTAAGTGAATTGCTCGGATAACGCAATGTGTTTCGATGTGAGGAAATTGTTAGTTTTTATAATCAATATGGCATAATTGTCTCTTATTCTTCTCCTTATCACCCTCAAGGAAATGGAAAAGATGATTCTAGAAACACAATCTTGATGAAGATCATCAAGTGAATGATTGAGAAGAATAAGACAACATGGGATTCAAAGCTACAGTTGGCACTGTGGGCTGATAGAACAAATATCAAGAAAGCAATTGGGAATTCACCATTTAACTTTGTTTATGTGGCAGAAGCATGCATACCACAAAATAATTTATTGAAGATGTAAAATTTTGTCCAAGAGTATGATGATGATGTGTGTGATGATATGTAGCATAGGATGGAAGAGTTGAATCAACTAGATGAGACTCAAATAGAGGCTCATAAGACGAATGAAAAACTACAGCTTCAAGTGAAGCATCTTTATGACAAGAAGGTAGTTAAGAGAAAGTTTGAGATAGGAGAAATGGTTTTGTTGTGGAACGCAAGAATAGAAGATAAAGGTAAACATGGGAATTTTTATCCTTTATGGTTAGGTCCATATATAATTGTTGACATACATGGGGAAGACATTCTAGAACTTCCAGTACATGGACAGTTCTTGAAATCCTATATCTCTTGAAATAGTTCTTTTCCATGTATAATGTGTGATCCTTCTTTTGTTGTGTTTTCTTGTCTTGTTCGGATAAGCTCCTACATTTTGGTTCTCTCTGTATTGGTCTGCTACACCCAAGATTATGGTTTCTTGCTATGCCCACAGGGGGCATACATCCCTATTTGGAGCCACTGGTAGAACTCTTAAAAAATTCCACAATCTTTTTTGTTCATTGTTTCCCTAGTGTTTGGCACCATTATTTTTCCTTGGGGTTTAGGGTTCTAGCCATAAAATCCTTTACTTTTGGTCTTTTGTTATGTTTTAATCTAGGTGTTCTAATCCTATGTTGACTTGTTGTTCCAGATCACTGGCTGTATAAATTGTGGTTTAAGCCTTTTAAGTCATTCGATCACCAGCCCCTTTGACTTGGATTGTTGGTATTTCCATGTGGGGACTTAATTTTATTCCTCACCTAATTTCGGGTCGATAAATTGTGATAACTTTATACTTGCGTCTAAGTTTCATACCTTAAGGGTTGTGCCTCATCTGCCTAGTTGGTCCCCTTTTTTATGACTAAAATTTTCTACACTTACAGATTCTTGATCGTTAGATTGATAGGCTCGATCCTGATCATTCCCCATGGGCTTCACAAAGACTTTTGATGACATCACAAATGAATGGCGAGGTGTGCAAGATGCTGCCACATGTCACCCATGGTCATGGGGCTCAATCCTTTTTCACTTGTGGTTTAATGAAGGCTATTGAATCAATGATTGTCATGTAGTGATGAATTGTGGTCATCCCTCATAGACCTTGCACGATTAAAATAATATTTTTAATAATGTTGCGAGGTGTGCGAAGAGGTTAGATCTGGATTTGATATTGAGTATGAGGTACTATAGGGTGGGACCCACTCATGCTGAGGTGTAGTCTCGTAAATGAGTTTTCATTTGGCTAGAATTTGGTGGATGAACATGACATTTTCAACACACGTTGACTCAATTTGAGTCACTCATTCTTGCTCACTTGGATTGAGATTGATGAATGGTATTCAAAATGAGTTAATGATGTATGATAGCCATTGTTTCTCATGTGATTGAATAGTAATGGTGGAGTTCAAGCTATGCCACCAAATTTAATGCTAAACGCTTCCTGAATTGCTATTTTCATGCACAATTTTGCACTGAAAAATAATTTCCAGTTACCAATCAACATGAACAAATTCTTGTAAGTCTAGTATAGCTTCCATTAAATCTCTTTGTAAGAAAAACTCTAATTAATGTATACACTATGTTCTTTGTGTTTCAAAAACCTTGTTGTTTTCTTAAGGGAAAGTGTGAATTGTATTTTGCTTTGTTTCAAAAGCTTGCACTGGTTCGTTTGCTTTAAAGTTGCTTTAAATCCTACATAAATAATTGTCGATACTTTTCAATTTGTGAAATTACTCTGTTTTAGGCTATAAAGCTAGAAGCTAAAATCCTAAAATCCTTGCAGTACACTAACACTAGGTTAAAACCTTAGTCTTTCTTGTGGAATGACACCCAAAGCCTGAACTTCTAGCTCTGAAAATCCTACTAGGACTTTTTCCCAAGATGTCATAAAATTATTAAAACCCTATACTAATAAAAAACTTGAGGGAAAGGATTTGTTTTATGGGGCCCATGTTTTAGAAGGGTTAATTTATAAGTAATGTGAAATTCAAGATGCTGAGGTTCCATATACATGTTGGTAGTTGTTTTATAATTGGTTTGGGAATAGGAATTTGTGTGCTCCTTTGTGTAACCCTTGGAGGTTGTACCTCGACAAGTTGGTGGTACCGAATGTATATCTAGATGTTGACTTGTTAAGGTATGTTGTAGTGAGGTATGATCCTATGACCAGAATTCTCAGGACATATGATGGTGTGGAGATGGTTAAAATAACCAAAGACGAAATTGCAAAAAAAATTGGTCTACATGAATGGAATGTGGATATGGTTCCTATTGACCTTAAGGCCTTTAGAGAAGAGTATATAAATACCAAGGGTTTATTTAGGACTTCTCTATTAATACCCCATTTTGCAACCACAGGAATAGGAAAAAATAAGAAGATGACAGTGATTGGCAACAATGAGCCAGAACCTCTTACCATAAAATACTTTTGCAATTATTTCAAGAAGATTGTTTGTTCCTTGTGTCAAGTTCTTGGTATTAGAATAAATAATACCTTTCCTACTGACCTCATGTGCATGGTTGTTAATCTTTAGCATCTGGATTTCAATGTAGTATATGATTTCACCACCTATTTGGCAAATAAAATGCATGAGGGCTTGGTATCTCTAAAGGAAGGAAAATAATTGGTAAGTTTTAGATGAAATTACTTATTGATGCACATTTTTCTATATAAGGGAGAGATAATTTTTTGTGTAGAATATGGAATTGAAAAAGAAAGAGGATGATATTGATATTCCTATCCAATACTAGAACAAAATTCTAGATAGGCATGACTGTAGTTTTGACTATGTGATGTTTCATAATATTTTTGGGTCAAGATTAAGAAGATCCTTGGTCTATGATCCACCTAGAATTCCAAAGGAAATTAATGATTTCTTAAGGCCAATGGAGAGGAGGCCTAAGTTAAATTTGACACACAATTGGGGAGATATCATCCCTTACTATAATACAACCATTTTCAGGGTATATGACACTAATGTCAACCCGTATGTTTTTCCAAGGGATGTAACTCAAATAATTGGATTCATATAAATCATGATACAGTTGGGACATTCCCAAATGTTTCACTTTCCAATAGAGCAGAAGAAAAGGTCTTTCTTTCCTCAGTACATAGTCTTTGCTGATTTTGTCATCGCAAAGGGAGGATGGAAGTATTTGGGGATATTACTTGAGCCTTATGGGTTAAACATTGTACTCCCAAGGAACCATGATCTTGAGAGTTTCATTTATAAAATGAAGGAAAAGTATAGGATAGGAATATTCATTCACAAATTCTATTTCCCTAAGGATATCATCAGAAAAATCCTTGATTTGTAGGTATAGGAGGAAAATAAAGAAAAAATATGTTGCCTTTACCAAGATGGAGGAGAAGAAAAAAAATAACCCTGCATATGATCCCATGCCAAATATCAGTCGTGATTTGAATAGAACCACATATCCTATTGACAATTTTGAGAGCATGGTATGGGTTTTGAAGGATGAATAGGTGGTTGAGGACAAAGGAAATTCATTGGCTATTCAAGAATATCCTGAAGTAAGATTGGAGGAAAGACCTTCTTACCAACGTTCACCAAAGGTTAGGGTATATTATAGGAAGAAGGGAACAATAATTGAAAATAAAACCATGCCACCTCCTATTATTTCAAAAGAGTCTGGGGTGGTGTCTCATAAGCTACTAGTGCAATCATCTTTAGGGAAATTGTTACATAATGTCCTTGATCTCGACTCTCCTCTGAGATCCAATTCTACAACACAAACACCATCACCCAAGAAATAGAGGAATGAAGAGGAAAAAGTGGTTGAATATCCTCATAAATATGATGAAGAGATCATGGTGACCCTTGATGACATGCAACAAGAAATTCCATCTATTCCACAAGATGTTCCATCAAGTTCTGGAGGAGTTTCTCTAAGGATATGAAAAGATGAAATAAGAGGAATAACCAATACTGATGTCCTAAGGATGGAGGCCTGTAGAGAATTCATAAGGGATGAATATTTTGTTAAAATAAATTCATTTATATATTTTTATTGGAGGGCACAGGCTCCATTGTACGCTGATAAGGTAGCTCAAGAAAGGATTTTGCATCTAGAGCTTCCTAAAAAGGTTATCCAATCCAATGTTATGCAGGAAATGACAAAAAAATTCAAGGATATGACACTAGAGTAAGTTAGGGCATTGGTGCAAAGGAGTGGAGTATTGTTACTCCCTAAATGGGATATTGTTGATGTTGTGGTGTTTGATACAATAAGAAGGTCCAATAGGCCACTCCTTGAAACTAAGGAAGAAGCTACATTGGCACTCAATGGTTCAACCTTTAGTGAAGAATGGGATTCCTTAGCAATTTTGTCATTTTATACTAGGTCCATGAAGCCAATAATTGTGGAGCCAATTGATTTATGTGGTCACCTAGTTGTAAGAAGAGTTATTGATACCCCAACATTGGAGGCAATAGATATGGCAGTGAATGTTGCCAAATTCACCAAGGCAAATGTTGAGGATTTGACCAAGGACAGGGATACTTTGAGGGGCCAGTAGAATGATCTTATTAATGAGTACAATATGAGTCAACAAAGAGTTGTATAATTAGAAACCAAGATAGCATTATTGAAGAAAAAAATGGAGATGTGGAAGTCTCAAAGACAAGCTAGCTCTAGCTAGAATGTTCCTGATCCACCAATAGAGCAACCTAAACCTCCCTCATGGGAACAATTCTTAGCAATCGTGCCATATAATATGGGATAGGACCCTACTACAATTGAAGGGGAAAATAGCCCAGGAGGAGGGCTTTCAAGGGATAAATTAATCCATCAGGTTGAGGAGTATAAATAATTGTTGCAATAGTCCCAGAAATCAATGTTGAAAAGCAATTCAATAATTGTAGATGTTGTATTGAGATACATGAATAGAAAATTACAAGGAAAATTAAATAGTTTCCATGCAAGTTATGTTTTAATGTTGCAAGCAATTCAAATGTTCCCAAGAGATAAAGAATTAGCCACCCCACTGTTGGATAAGTGGAGTCTAGAGCTGAGCAATTAAATT